>JACCGJ010022133.1:0-36012 GCA_013407085.1 Atriophallophorus winterbourni
AAAAGTAGTATGTTTCACACTCTCCAAAAACTATAAGCACTATGTTTTTTCTTCAAAAGCGGGGATAATATATGAAATCGATAGGTCCTATACATATGAAAAAGGCCGTAATTAAATTCTCTATATCCTAATTCTGGGAGCACATGATTGATGGAAAACAATGATTTGCTCAATTAAAAGAATAGCTGGAGTATAGAAAAGAGGGTTTACATATATTCGCGTAATCAAGTCCTCTCTGTTATCTAAGCGTCGACCATCATACACAATTGTGTGTTGCGAATAATGTTGTTTTGATCTATTTATAAGAAACCATTCACAAAATGGTATTTTCTGTAATAAGGATACATTTTCTGATTAATTGGAGGGAAACAGTAAATGCTTCAAATGCGTCTACACAAACATCACTAAATGAGTTGTGCATCCTTGCTTACGTAGATGGCATTCAATTTAGATGTACGAAAACAAGTGGTTATTTGCTTAGAAGTCTAGTCTAGGATTCAAAAATGTATCAGCGTTTCCGAATTCATCGTATTCTCCAAGAAAATTATGAGATACAACTTACCGTTACGTAACAGAAAGCATAAAAACGAATATTATTTTGCCCAGATTGCTACTTAAACCACCTATCACGAGAAAGATTTAGGCGTTAATATCAAGTCAGAATTTGGAAACGAAATGCAGTATCAACTTGCTGCTAACGAAGCTGAAATTAACTTAGTTCATTCGATACAAATAACACATTGTAGGCTGATTTCAAGCTACCTTCGACCCCAATGTTACGCAACCAGTGAGATTCGTATGAAAATGGACAATCATCTTTTTGAAATCCACAGCTAGGAAAGAAACCTGGTCCACGTAGTTTCTAATCATCTATGAAAAATGTGTCTAATAATTTATAGCCCCATTCAGCCAAGTACTAGATACAACAAAGTATTCATTTTTTATCTGTACAGTGTCCACTCAAGCAAAAGACAATTATTTCGCACGTCAACAAACACACGTCATCGTGGACAATCGCTCAATTTTCTCTAAACCCTTTACTTAGAATGCAACTTCTCGACTAAAATTGCAAGAGTCAATAATAGCTGAATCTTATCACCTAGTAAGCATTACCAAAATACTTTACTAATCAGGCCAACCGTCTATTAGTACGGGAACCTCTAGTTTCGTCAATTAATCTGAGATACATGATTCAACATTTGTTGTCAAAATGGAGCGTTTAAATACTCACAATATGTAATTATGATATATATATATATATATATATATATATATATATTATGATATATATATATGTGCTTTGAGTATTTTACGAATACTATTAGTTTTTAATTGCCGGCATTGAAGGTAAGCCTATTCGTCATGGAATAAATAATTCCACGAGGCCCTCACTAGAGTTAAACATGATAATTTTTAAACATTATAATACTTAGCAAGCATACGAAGATGATCCAACAGGCAAACAGAATAAATAGTGCGAACGAGAATTCTAAGTTTGACAACTGCGACAAACAATAAGAGGAATAATTTCAATTAGATACAGTCAGTAAGTATTAGTTGCTGGGTTCTGAAATTATAAATCGTCTGAAAAGCATGCTCCCAATGTATATTTGGGATCGGGCAGATATGGGAATCGTTTATCATTATTCATGCGTGCATCTATGAAAGCAAACAAATCATGTTATGCTCAAGATATATCCAAGTGACAGAATTTAGCATTAATTGGTGAACCTTGTACAATAGTTTGCCACCTACACAATACATTGATCATTTATAATCGTCTCAACTAGGAAGCGCTCTGTGAATTTCTTTTCGAATACCGTGAGTCGTTGTGAGAAGTGTTTCAAGGTCAAAGTTTGTTCAACAACATCCCAACTTCTAGAGTGACCTAAGAAGTTGCTTGCAACAATGTTATTGATACAGGCGAAAGAAAACAGGAGTGGAGAGGAAAGATGTCATGGGAAAAGGTAGAGAAGAGGCGAAAACTAAATCGACAGATTGCTGTCTGTCATGATTAACACAAAGAAATTTTAAGATACAATATTGGGAGAAACAAAGAAAAGCGTCACGGAAGGTAATGAATATATACAGAATTTGATAGAAACAGCAGAACATGAAGATTATGATTTCACTCGGGCATTGTCACGGAAAAGCTTAAAATTTACGAAAACCAGGTAATCCTTATGCTTCTATCCATCATCAGCAAGGTGCTGACCAGATTCATATTCGAAAGAAAGAAATAGAGGTTGAAGCAGGATTTTGGCCAGACAGATGCTGCACAGACCAGATCGTTACACCGAACGTAACACCTGAATAATCTATCAAATGACAGTCACCACTCTACACGACCTTGGGCGATTCCAGGAAAGCTTGCTGGTTAGACAAAGAGACCATTCGGAAATTGATGTGGCAATATGGAATAGCCCAGATGATCATTATCATCCGACAGATATACGAGGTTAATACACTAATCCCTTAAGAGTGAAGACCCGGGTCATACGATAATGCCGCTTGTCCACAACCTTGTTAATTATCCTCATGGATTAGATAATGTGAAAAACTAAGAAGTAGAATAACACCGCTGTTCAATTGGTCACCAGTGACCCGCTGGGAGACCCGGATTTCGAAGACGATGTTCCCACCACCACGTACGCAGCAGCATGCACGGTTCAAAACTACTCGATTTGACAGGGCACCACACAATATTAGTTTAACAATCGACGAGAAAACAGAGGTCAAACATTTTAATTTCAGGGCAAAGACCAGGTAGAAACCGACAGTTTTGTCTATCTAGGAAGCGTAATCAAAAAGATGGGATCGTAGACGAAGATGTGAGGAACCATATCAAAAGGTGTTCAACGAATTAGGACCCATCTGGAAGTCAAAAACTATTTGTCCCAGACTTGAAAAGTAAACGACATCACCAACAAGTTACAAAACTTTGTCAACAAGTGCTTGTGTCGGCTTCTTAATCATCAAACAGATCGAGATTTCAAGCATTGAACTATGAAGAAGAATCAAGCAAAATCCTGTCGGATATGACAGCACGATAATGGGGTTGTATAGGTCACACGCTCTGCAAACTAGTCACTAGATAATCCCTTAAAAGGACCCACAATGTAAAAGGAAGGTACACACAGAATTGGAGAAGTTCCACCCAAAATCAATGCGAGGCTGATCGAAATGACATTTGCTCAACTTAAAAGAATTTTAGAAAACAGAACGTAGTCGCGTAATGCTATGACAGGCCTATGCTTCAACCGGAGTACACCAATCACCACGAAAAGTAACCTTCACGCCAACAGTTACAAACGCACTTATCTCTTTTATTGTGAAATTGTGACCAGCAATCCTAGTTAATTTGTGCATCTTATGAGCTAATGGTATCGTTACAATTTGTGAAGCTCCCACATATGCGCTAGGGAGCGTATCAATAGTTATTCTATTAGGATAATAGTGAAAGATAACCCTTCGTGGTTGGTTGCGGACGAATTCGTACGACTAGGAGCGATTGACCTTCTCGGGAATAATGACATGGGAGACATAACAGAAAAGCTTAAAGAGTCGCGCATGTATGCAAGTTCCCGCCTCACTACGATGGCTAGAATTATATTAATAGGATGAAACGCCTAAAACACGAAAGTGAAAAGCTCTAGCTATCATTATTACGTTCACAGTTAAATACATTATGTAAAACAGTTGGTTAGAAGTTGGAATACTGTCGCGCACTGTCCAAGCGAATACTATTTGCAAAGATGTTCTTTTTGATTTATTGAAGATGCATCATCCGGAAAATTTTGTACATTAACCCTTTAGCGACCAAAAGGACCATACGGTCCTCTTTTGGATAACTGTTCTAATAATTAAACAGTGAACAATATTCGGTTGCTGCGAGGTTTGAACGAGTCCAGACATGTCGAAGCATCGTTCTTAGACTGTCTGGCTCTCAGTGTGCGTCATTCCATCAGTATGCAGAAGGTCTTTGCGAGCTATAGACGTACTGTTCTGTTCTCCTTAAAAGTTCATTTTTGTAACTAAAATGGCACATACACCAGGTGAGATTTGACTCTAAATAATCCATTGGTGAAAGATGAGTATTTGAGTTGAAACTTAAAGTCTTTAGAATGACGTTTTTGTTTTTATCAAGATATTTACATTATATTTTGTGAAGAGGACCATACGGTCCTCTTGGTCTTGGGAAAGGCACAAGTAAAAGAGGACTGTATGGTCTAGTTGGTCTTGATGATTCGTTTTCCGAATATTACTATTTATTATCACCAAATTAATTGTCTAACCAGATATTTAGGCAGATATTAATATTTCCAATGATATTCATTATTTCAAAACAACATAACAATGGAATTATTTGTATTTCAAACACATTATTTAGAGTCTTTGATTGTTGCATAGCCAAGTAGTATGACATGATCATTTGAATATAAAACCTCAAATAAATAAAGATCATATAGCTACAAAAGATATGATTCGAATGTTATAGTTTAATTTATAATCTTGATATATATTTTGTCACAGAATACACGACATATTTTGGGATTTAAATATTTCCCAAATGTATTCCATCTTTTGTTCATAATCATTTGTCAATTATTATCAGCAATTTATTCTTTTATAATTGTGCTGTAGTAAGGCGATGTGACGTAACAAGTGATTTTGAATTGAGCAAAATATATACCTACAAGTTTCTTGTTTTTAGGTACGAGGATGAAGCCCAGCAGCATCGCCAGTAAAGTAGCCACACTAGATTGTACAAGTGATGTAGAGTCAGATTTTTCTGATGATGATGTTCTATATCCTGATTTTGAAGCCCTCATGCAAAATTTAAGTGAAGATGAACACAATGTGAAGGATCAAGAGAACATACTTACTGAACAACGTTGTGTTGACACTGCAGTTTACAAGCATAAGGAATAAATCTGATCGTATTTATTGGCATTCTATGAGAACATCACATACGGAAGAGGATGTTCACGTATTTGACAGCCATCTTATCGAGAATGACAACATTGAGTCTCCAATGCTTTACTTCAAGAGTCTGGTATCTGATGACCTAATAGAACAAATTTGTGAACAAACTAATTTGTATGCTCTGCAAAACGATCCATCAAAACCCCTTAATCTAACTAATTTGGAATTTGAACAGTGGTTGGGAATATGCATGCAAATGTCAGTGACCAAAATTGATAACACTCGCCTTCATTGGTCAGCTCATGCTTTGAATGAAAACATTGCTCAAACAATGCCACGTAAAAGATGGGAAAACATAAAATCTAATCTACATTTGGTTGACAATTCTTCATTGAATTCAAGTGACAAGTTAGCTAAAGTGAGACTTCTTGTTGACCATTTGAAGGAGAAGTTCAAGCAAATCCCTATGGGAGAAAATTTATGCGTTGACGAGCAAATAGTTCCCTTCAAGGGCAAGTCATCACTCAAGCAATATATCCCCAAGAAGCCAAATAAATGGGGATATAAAATATTTGTTCTTGCAGATAGTACTGGCATCGTTTACGACTTCTTGCCATACTCAGGAAAAATTATGCCTGTGACAAGGGCGGGTGTCCCTGATCTGGGTCCAAGCTCCAATGCTGTTCTGAACTTGGCCGAAACCATTCCAGATGGGAAAAACCACAAGATCTATTTTGATAACTGGTTCACATCACTGAAACTAATTTCTCATTTGGCATCAAGGCAAATATGGGCATGTGGAACCGTCCAAGAAAGAAGACTTAGAGGGCTGAAATTTAAGTCTGATAAACAGTTACGTGAGCGGGGCAGAGGTTCATTTGATGAACATATGACTGAAATTGATGGCGTTTCAATCACTGCTGTGAAATGGCATGATAACAGGTCTGTTTGCCTTGCTTCTAGTTTCCTGATGTCTGCTCCATTACATCAGCGAGAGAAATTTGACCGCAAAGCAAAGGAGAGGATACAGGTAGTAGTTCCTAATATTGTGTCATGCTACAACAATATTATGGGGGGTACTGATCTGCATGACCAGTACATGGCATACTACCGCATGAATTTCCGCACTAAGAAATATTATTTCAGACTAATATTTCACTTGTTTGACATGGCAGTGGTGAACAGCTACTTACTATTGCGAAGAGCTGAAAAATCTAAGGGAGTTGCATACTATAATAAGACATCCTTATGTGACTTCAAACTGCAGCTGGCAAATTCCTTGATCAAAAGTGGAAAGCACACTCTTAAGAGGAGAGGGAGACAATCAGATGAGAGTGTGCAGCAAAAGTATTCAAAGAAAAGGAAAACAGGAAAAGCAACAGTACCAATTCCAGATGAAAGTATCAGGAATGATGGTGTAAATCACTTACCAACTTTTCATGAGAACAGAGGAATGTGTAAAAACCCAGGTTGCAAAGGCAAAATACACATGTTTTGCAAGAAATGCGTTGTACATCTGTGTTGTGAGCGAAACAGGAACTGCTTTGAAGCTTTTCATCAAAACTAAACTGTTTTGAAACTGTAACTGACCTGTTAAAGGACTGTGTAGTTGTAAATTTGGTTCTAGTTGTAAATTTGATTTTTATATTGTACAATCATGTTTTATTTTAAAAAATAATACACAAAGAAAGGAAATATTTATCACTAATTTGCATGAAATTTTCCCTCAAGTCCAATAGGACCGTATGGTCTTCTTTTGTTTAAGCTGTCTCAGGTCCAAGTGGACCGTACGGTCCTCTTATAAATTTTCCTTCGGAATTAAACTTTTAAGTATTTATATGTATAATTATGCCCTATAGTTATAACTTCAGTGTAAAAAAATTACAAAAATATTTTTTCTTAATCAGCAAAAAAGTTGGTCGCTAAAGGGTTAACCATTTAGACAGCTTAAGCAAAAGAAGACCATACGGTCCTATTGGACTTGAGGAAAATTTCATGCAAATTAGTGATAAATATTTCCTTTCTTTGTGTATTATTTTTTAAAATAAAACATGATTGTACAATATAAAATTTACAACTAGAACCAAATTTACAACTACACAGTCCTTTAACAGGTCAGTTACAGTTTCAAAACAGTTTAGTTTTGATGAAAAGCTTCAAAGCAGTTCCTGTTTCGCTCACAACACAGATGTACAACGCATTTCTTGCAAAACATGTGTATTTTGCCTTTGCAACCTGGGTTTTTACACATTCCTCTGTTCTCATGAAAAGTTGGTAAGTGATTTACACCATCATTCCTGATACTTTCATCTGGAATTGGTACTGTTGCTTTTCCTGTTTTCCTTTTCTTTGAATACTTTTGCTGCACACTCTCATCTGATTGTCTCCCTCTCCTCTTAAGAGTGTGCTTTCCACTTTTGATCAAGGAATTTGCCAGCTGCAGTTTGAAGTCACATAAGGATGTCTTATTATAGTATGCAACTCCCTTAGATTTTTCAGCTCTTCGCAATAGTAAGTAGCTGTTCACCACTGCCATGTCAAACAAGTGAAATATTAGTCTGAAATAATATTTCTTAGTGCGGAAATTCATGCGGTAGTATGCCATGTACTGGTCATGCAGATCAGTACCCCCCATATTATTGTTGTAGCATGACACAATATTAGGAACTACTACCTGTATCCTCTCCTTTGCTTTGCGGTCAAATTTCTCTCGCTGATGTAATGGAGCAGACATCAGGAAACTAGAAGCAAGGCAAACAGACCTGTTATCATGCCATTTCACAGCAGTGATTGAAACGCCATCAATTTCAGTCATATGTTCATCAAATGAACCTCTGCCCCGCTCACGTAACTGTTTATCAGACTTAAATTTCAGCCCTCTAAGTCTTCTTTCTTGGACGGTTCCACATGCCCATATTTGCCTTGATGCCAAATGAGAAATTAGTTTCAGTGATGTGAACCAGTTATCAAAATAGATCTTGTGGTTTTTCCCATCTGGAATGGTTTCGGCCAAGTTCAGAACAGCATTGGAGCTTGGACCCAGATCAGGGACACCCGCCCTTGTCACAGGCATAATTTTTCCTGAGTATGGCAAGAAGTCGTAAACGATGCCAGTACTATCTGCAAGAACAAATATTTTATATCCCCATTTATTTGGCTTCTTGGGGATATATTGCTTGAGTGATGACTTGCCCTTGAAGGGAACTATTTGCTCGTCAACGCATAAATTTTCTCCCATAGGGATTTGCTTGAACTTCTCCTTCAAATGGTCAACAAGAAGTCTCACTTTAGCTAACTTGTCACTTGAATTCAATGAAGAATTGTCAACCAAATGTAGATTAGATTTTATGTTTTCCCATCTTTTACGTGGCATTGTTTGAGCAATGTTTTCATTCAAAGCATGAGCTGACCAATGAAGGCGAGTGTTATCAATTTTGGTCACTGACATTTGCATGCATATTCCCAACCACTGTTCAAATTCCAAATTAGTTAGATTAAGGGGTTTTGATGGATCGTTTTGCAGAGCATACAAATTAGTTTGTTCACAAATTTGTTCTATTAGGTCATCAGATACCAGACTCTTGAAGTAAAGCATTGGAGACTCAATGTTGTCATTCTCGATAAGATGGCTGTCAAATACGTGAACATCCTCTTCCGTATGTGATGTTCTCATAGAATGCCAATAAATACGATCAGATTTATTCCTTATGCTTGTAACTGCAGTGTCAACACAACGTTGTTCAGTAAGTATGTTCTCTTGATCCTTCACATTGTGTTCATCTTCACTTAAATTTTGCATGAGGGCTTCAAAATCAGGATATAGAACATCATCATCAGAAAAATCTGACTCTACATCACTTGTACAATCTAGTGTGGCTACTTTACTGGCGATGCTGCTGGGCTTCATCCTCGTACCTAAAAACAAGAAACTTGTAGGTATATATTTTGCTCAATTCAAAAATCACTTGTTACGTCACATCGCCTTACTACAGCACAATTATAAAAGAATAAATTGCTGATAATAATTGACAAATGATTATGAACAAAAGATGGAATACATTTGGGAAATATTTAAATCCCAAAATATGTCGTGTATTCTGTGACAAAATATATATCAAGATTATAAATTAAACTATAACATTCGAATCATATCTTTTGTAGCTATATGATCTTTATTTATTTGAGGTTTTATATTCAAATGATCATGTCATACTACTTGGCTATGCAACAATCAAAGACTCTAAATAATGTGTTTGAAATACAAATAATTCCATTGTTATGTTGTTTTGAAATAATGAATATCATTGGAAATATTAATATCTGCCTAAATATCTGGTTAGACAATTAATTTGGTGATAATAAATAGTAATATTCGGAAAACGAATCATCAAGACCAACTAGACCATACAGTCCTCTTTCACTTGTGCCTTTCCCAAGACCAAGAGGACCGTATGGTCCTCTTTACAAAATATAATGTAAATATCTTGATAAAAACAAAAACGTCATTCTAAAGACTTTAAGTTTCAACTCAAATACTCATCTTTCACCAATGAATTATTTAGAGTCAAATCTCACCTGGTGTATGTGCCATTTTAGTTACAAAAATGAACTTTTAAGGAGAACAGAACAGTACGTCTATAGCTCGCAAAGACCTTCTGCATACTGATGGAATGACGCACACTGAGAGCCAGACAGTCTAAGAACGATGCTTCGACATGTCTGGACTCGTTCAAACCTCGCAGCAACCGAATATTGTTCACTGTTTAATTATTAGAACAGTTATCCAAAAGAGGACCGTATGGTCCTTTTGGTCGCTAAAGGGTTAAATGCGGTGGCTACCAAGGATATCGTGACCATCTGGAGCATAAAATACAGCCGATATTATTACCATAACATATATTTTGTAAAACGAAAAACAACAGCAGTTTACCTCAAACACAAGGCTATCCTACGCCTCTTGTTGTCAAATTTACCCTTAAAACCATATAGTAATCAACGGTGACGCAACAAAATACAAACTGAGTAGGGCTGTGATGTGGAAGTTAATCGACTCAATAGGACATGCAAACGTCAGCCAAAGAGCTGCTCTCAGAGATCGCTCAAAAACATTAGTTAAACCACACTGTTTTCCAAAAGTCAAACACCAAACTTGAACCTATGATATCAGCTAAGAATGGTTACATTGAGCCCAGAGAGGCATATCCCGTGAGTTATATACCGTTTACAACTCGTTATTCGCAGACATGTTCCGCTTATTTGATCTCATTCCCGCACAATCGTTATTGGTATAAAAAAAGACTGTGAATGCATCGAAAAGAATAAATTATTCTCAAGGATATGATTTACATTAAAGCAGCTTTTGTTAAATACATTCGAAAGATACTGTACAGCTGGCAATTAATTTCAAACAGTCACGTGGCGCGTTTTACACGCGGAGATTCACCACGACACGCAGGACAATACCATTTGCCCTTGGGTTGTTGACTGATCCCCACACAAGCAAAGTGGAACCACTCGACTTTACAATCCTCATTGTCACAAGCAATCATTTCACCGAAAGATATTTTTCTACACCAACAGTAAAGTCGCTCATCGGAACTCTGATCCGAGGAAGAGGAATGGTCGCCACGTCGACCGGAAGCATTTCGATTATGCGACACACTCGATGGATTCATTCGTTTTGAGGTAGGACTTGTCCGACGGCTTGATTGCGCAGATGCTGTTGTAGATGTACGAGATACACCATGCTGCACGCGCCTGAATTGTGGCGGGGTTCTGTTTTTCGAAGTCTTGGTTGTTGCCTCCTTAGAGCGCACAGCCGCAGCACGGGTATGCTTTATCTTATAGACAATGGACTTACTAGAACGAATCATTGACTGGCGACGGGAAAATTGTGCTTGTGGTGTGCGTGTGGAGCGCTCGGGCTTTTCGTGTTTCACAGCTTTTTTACACGAACTTAGGGTGCGAGCAACCGTGGAACGTTCGTCTCCATCAAGGCTGTTATTTTCGGATTTCTCACTCAAGTCCATTCCACTGGATTTCATCCAAGGAGAATTACGCGGAGTACGTCTGGTTGAACAATCAAGCATTTCTACATCTCCATCTACCTCGCTTGAAACATTGCTCTCTGCGCGTGTATTGTGGTCTTTGCTACATGAATTTTCGACGGAATTTCTGGCATTGTAACGCGGAGTGGATGAACCAGATCGTTTTACGTCGTTATCCTCAGAACAGAGCTTGATACGACGTTCCTGGGATATATTGTTCGTCTTTTGTGGATGGCGATACAAACTTCGTCGTTGCTGCTGGCGTCGTTGATTCTGTAATTTCTGCTGCTGTGACCGAGCATACCGGGAAAAGCTGGTAGGTTTGCGGGCCGAGGATTTCTCCATACTTCGCTTCACAGTGCCATAACGATTGTTATTGGTGCCCGCTGAACTTTGTTGCAGCTTGGGTTTGGTTTGTTGTGGATTTGTAGAAGTGCTAGCCATGCCTTGAAAGGCGGTTCCGGAGGAACGGGAAATGTCCAGTTGGGAACGCGTCCTCAAGAACGTTCGTGTTCGGCGTTTTGCGTTATCGTTTATGTTCGATGAATCAGATTCAAACAGGGGCGTTTTATCCAATAAACTGCCGGTCCTGTTTTCAATACCGGGTTCTTGGATAATCGGTGAATCAACGTCAGAAACAACGGTTTCCGAATTGGCTTGTAGTTGTAGAGAATGTAATATTTGTGCCTGTTTCGAGACTTTATCAATAAGCTGTAGAAATAAAAAGATGACGCGGATTCAAGAGCAATAATTGTAAAATTTCAAATTGATCGAAACTACAGTGTCACAATGGGTCGAAACTTAAAAGGTAATTCAACGCAAGGCTATTAAAAAGAATTGCGTGAAGACCCAAAAAGCTATACTTGTATGTGTCTATCCACGTGCCCCCTTCTCTCTCTCGCTATATATATGACGAAACATATAGTTAGGACATATGTCATAAATGCTTGTCACTTAAAAATGCATTGTTGAATAGTTGATGAAATTTAATGCCGCTAATTTACGGGACGATATTCATCACGGGATTTCCATTCTGCTTCAGGCACGGGTTAGAGGTGGAACGAGAATTGCAAAAATGATAAGCCGATGGGATTTTTTTAATCATATGTAAGTACTACAGGGGTACTTTTAAGCAATTATACAACGACATCTCGTAACTGTTCTTGAATGTTGTTAAACCTGACTGCGACATGGTCTATAAAATTCTTAATAAACCGAATTTTAGATAAAAATGCTCATTTGCATTTGTCTCACGACCGGTTTTTGCTTTATAGACTCAACAGGCAGGGACACTACGAGCAGGATTCATATGCATCAGAAACTTAGATATTTTGTTTTACTCGCCAAACAATTGCAATTCAAAAACAGTTTTCGGGTCGCTTGTGTTCATTGGATAGTGCTTGTTACAGCGTACCACGATGCTATATAACGGGTTTACACATCGTACCAGAATCAAGTGTTAAAACCTGAATACTAAACTTGCTGATCGTTACGCGTTGTCATCATCATCACGGACAGCATATATCGGTATGGTATGAAAGCACAAGCCTAATCCAGGCAAAGCGCCGCACAGTCAGAGACTGCACGTGGGCGAAGATACTGTCAGGTTGCCCAGGCCTAGACAGATATGAGGAAGAAAAAAGAACATGAAATGGTATTGAGACACCAGCCTGTTTCAGCATTCAGCTCACTACCTCTGGCCCATCAATTTCTGGTCATAATATTCTTGAACACGAGTAAACTAGGCCGAGGCGATTGCTCATGGAGGTGGACTCTGTTTTCAAACTGCTGCATAGTAATTGGTTAACAAACTACGTAGATTTATGATGCTCTGATGGTTGGAACCAAGCACATGCTGGATTCCAACGCAAAATAGAGGTGTTACGCTGAAATCCCCAAGTATGATGCTATTGCTTGAATCTCTCCTAGCTCTCATTTGAGGACTAAACAATTATACAACGAAAATCCGTGTAACTGGACAAAACCTGGCTTGGTTATTGAGTACATTATTTATTAACCTGAGGAGATAAAAATCAGCAAAAATAATAAAACTGCATTCAACTAGAATAATATTGGAATTCGATGCAAGAAATATTTTACAACGTAAATATCCTAAAAACATGATTGAAAAGATTGTAAAAAACGACCTTAGCAACGGGTTCGCCTATGTATGTACTTTTTAGCCATTTCAAGAAACCTCGACAAGTTTTCATCATGCTCTGATAGATTCTTACTACAAACGGTAACGTTATCAATATAGACATAAGTCGCCGGCAAATTCTCCTTTGGATGAGCGTATCGATCACTCTCTGGAAACAGGCTACACCATTTGTTACCCCGAACGGAATACGTTTGAATTGATATAGATTTCCGCATGCTTCGAAAGCGGTATAAGCTTTTTCCGCTTCTTTTATTGGCACTTGATGATGAGCACTCTTGAGATCCAGTGTACTGAAATACTCGTACCGCGATATATTCTCAATCATTCTATCGATTATTGGTAGGGGATAAGCATCAAGGTAGGTAAATCGATTAATTGTACGACTATAATCAATAACCATCCGCTTTTTCTGACGCTCGTTAGTTGTAATCACGACTTGTGACCGCCACGGAGAACGCGATGGCTCAATGATTTCTTCGTTTAACAGTCGCTGGACTTCTGAACGGATAAACTGTTCATCCCGTTCGGAATATCGTCTGGATTTGGTTGCAATTGGATGGCAGTCGGGAGACAGATTTTCGAACAAAGCAGGTGGGTCTACATTTGCAGCACTGAGAGAGCATAGCGAAAAGGTCGACTTTTGACCTGAGAATGGGATCACAACTCCTTCATGGAGAGCTAGAAAGTCGTGTCCAAGTAGCACGTCTGAACATAGATCGGGTAATATCGAAAGCTTGACGTTAGGGTAACGATTACCTTTATGAATTATCGAAACAAAGCAGTGCCCATCGGTAGTGCTGGTTAGGCAGGTAGAAGCCATCGTGATTTGAGTTCGAGACATCGTAATGGGCCACTTATGCTTTTGAACAATGACTTTGGATACATAACTTTCAGAGCTCCCGGCATCGACAAGTGCGTGCAGTGAAACTCCATTAACAGAAAGTGGTGTGACTGCTTTAGATAATGACCGTGGCGCTGCAGCAATCGTAACAGTTGAGAGAGTACTATCGACCACAACCGTAACCGGTTTCTGTCGGGAAGATCGACACACGCTGGAAGTGACCTTTCTTCCCACATAATTTGCACAGAGCATCTCTTGCTGGATATTTAGTGCGTGGAAGTCGTGTATAACCGCAGAAAAAGCAACTCTGACTACTTACAGCAAATGCGGTCACATGAGACGTGCTGGATTTCTCCACATGATCAGGTACTGGTTGCGTTGAGACATGACTGGTTGATGAAGGTGCATTATCATGGACCACTGACTGTTGATGGGCCATCTCCAACTGCCGAGAAAGCTGAAATGCCGTTTTCAGATCTAGTGATTTTTGTTCAAGCAAGCGTTGCCGAATATGGTTGGATTGCAAGCCGCGGATAAAAGCATCTCGAATTAGTTTGTATCGGTATTGCTCAGCACTCACTGATTTCATTTTTCGGTTGAACGTATAGATTTTTCAGTATGCTCAACGCCTCCTTAAACGTTCGGCTTTCATTGATGTGTTTGAAAACAGATGGAGAGACGTAATTTACTAGTGTCGAGCTTGTTCGGATTCAGGAAATCGAGTGATGAGAGAAAGTTTGTAAATGTTTTATACCAGTGTTGTCAGTGGTCTCCAGCATCCGGTAAATGAGGATCAATGTCGAATCGGTCCGGTTTGAGAAAACGATCCATTGATAACAAGTTGTTTAAATTGTGGTGAAATGATTATAGAGAACCTGATGCTTATGATGCTTCTGATATAGCCATAGCCGCCACGCTCAATCAGAGAGGAAGGCCAGTTGCTTTCTATTCACGAACACTAACCACATCAGAACGTCACCATTCCTCTGCTGAGAAAAAAAGCGTACGTAATCGTAGAAGCTCTGAGAAAATGGAGACACTATCATATTGGGAATCATTTTAAACTCGTAACTGATCAGAGGTCTGTCGCTTTTATGTTCGGAAATACGAACAAAGGCAAAATAAAGAATGAGAAAATCGAACGCTGGCGAGTTGAACTTGCCTCTTTCAGCTACGACGTTGTCTACAGACCGGGAAAACAGAAACATGTTGCAGATGCGCTTTCCCGCGGATTTTGCGCATCAGTCAATAACGTCTCGAATCTGAAGAAACTTCATGACTCCCTCTGCCATCCCGGTGTCACACGTATGATTCACTTCGCCCGTTCACGCAATTTACCTTATTCCGTTGACGATATAAAACGAATGACCAGCTCATGTCGTGTTTGTGCTGAAGTCAAAGTTAAATTTTTCAAGCCTTCACACGTTCCCCTGATAAAAGCTACACAACCGTTCGAGCGCCTGAGTATCGATTTCAAGGGACCTCTGCCGTCTGCTAATCGTAATCGGTTTTTTACTTACGATCGTCGATGAATTTTCACGGTTTCTCTTTGCATACGCGTGCTCGGATACAACATCAACAACCGTTATTCGATGTCTCACTGATTTGTTCTCCATGTTCGGGACGCTATGTTATGTTCATTCTGACCGAGGATCTTCATTCATGTCGAACGAACTTTGTGATTTTCTTCACTCTAAAGGTGTAGCGACCAGCCATTCTACCTCGTACAATCCACAGGCGAATGGCTAAGTTGAACGCTTAAATTCTACTTTGTAGAAAAGTATACTTTTATCACTTAAGTCCAACGATCTTGAAGTGAAACATTGGGAAGCCGTACTACCAAACGCTCTTCAATGATATGAAGAACACTATTCGACTACAAAGGTTAAACTTTTGGGCTACGAAGTATCAAAAGGAACCATAAAACATGATCCCGAGCGCCTCCGACCCCTTCGTGAAATACCTGCACCCCATAATTTAAAAACACAAGAACGCATCGTTGGTATGTTTGCTTACTATTCTCAGTGGATCAATCACTTTTCTGATAAAATTTCTATACTGAATCGAAATTGTATTTTCCCAATTCCCGATGATGTTCAACAGACGTTCTTAAATTTAGAGTCAGAGCTGGAGAAAGCAGTTATAGTTACACCCGAAGTTGGCGAAACATTTGTAGTTGGAACTGATTGAATGCAATCCAACTTACGCCAGGGTACGACTACTTAATGGTCAAGAACAGTCGGGGTCGCTTCGTCAACTCGCGCCCATTGGAGAGCAACATAATGCAATTGTTCCCGATGTCGATATTCTGTTAGAACCGCCAAACAACGAGCCTTCTGAAACTCCTTGCAATCAAGAACCAAACGAGAGTCTCACTGAACTTATTCGTCAACAACAACGCGTCCGACCGTATGAGCTGAGGAGCGGTGCAATTTAACAAGCCAAAACTACTGACAGTTATCATTTTTTCGAGGCGGGGAGAATGTCGTATATCGCTGTCTGTTTGTCTTGTACTGTCTTTTTATATTATAAACTCGTAACCATATATAAACGCATCCCTCTCCCTTTTCAGTTGTATATTGTATCAACAAGTTGTTTAAAGCCCAAATCTCGGATCTTCTTACTCTCTACTCGTTGGGTTCTCTATAATCAATTCACCACAGTATGTATGAAATCACAAGCCTGATCCAGAAAAAGTTATAGACTGCACTTGGGCTAAAATACTGTCACCTAAATAGACTAACCAATCGTCGACGTCGCACACGGACGACGAATAGGTTGAGAAGATATCGGTGTTCAGTACAATCAATTGCAAATGCGTTAGTTTCACTATTCGTGAAATCACAGAATCCGAGGCCCCATATAAGCAAACTGATCGGACTGCGTGCAGATTATAGAGTTTCACTCGAACGTGGTCTGTTTCATATTTCACAGCTTCGATTATTAGACACAAAGGAATAGACAGAATTATATGCCATCAGTTAGTGCATTGATCAATAAAATTGTGCAACAAGCCGATTGAGATTAGTGGTTGTGCATACCTCGTTTAACCGATATTTAAACATGTATAAGCAATTTGTTGGTCACAAAATGATCCGCACTTAGCTGATAAAAGAAGGGTTTATAGATTGAGTCCGGCAAATCGGTAAATAAACTGCGTATGCAATGCAGACG
Source organism: Atriophallophorus winterbourni (assembly GCA_013407085.1). Classification (NCBI taxonomy): domain Eukaryota; kingdom Metazoa; phylum Platyhelminthes; class Trematoda; order Plagiorchiida; family Microphallidae; genus Atriophallophorus; species Atriophallophorus winterbourni. The sequence continues at coordinate 17,150 of JACCGJ010022133.1, forward strand.
CATATACAAATAGGAAAAACAAGAATATCAATATATTTTCACCGGTCAATCACTCGAGAGCAAACTTAAATATAAACTGACCTCGTCAATGATTGGCATACGGCGATCGTAAATATCCTGGATAGCGACCAAATGCGAAACAAGATTATTCGCTGTGACCTTGCGTTGTGTTTGACAAGAATTTCGCTGTAGATCTTCAACACAACGGAGGCAAAGCGTAAGCAAGTGCTGATGCTGCAAATCTGTTTGTAAGTAGGCGCTTATATCTGTTTGCAGTTGTTGTGGTAGTGTCTGCAATGTTTGAAGATAGCTGCTGAGAAATTTTTCGAGTTCTGGACGAAGCATATCGGAAACGATGCCAGGACTAAATGAAAACATAACCAAAGTTAACCGATCACATTTAGTTACAAAACAGAAACAAAAGGGTACTAATGTTACACGATCGTAAAAATGATATGAAAGGTGTACACAAAAGTTGCCACGGAATACCTTTGAAAAAGAACCGTAAGTATAAACATATGAATCGTTAAGAGTACAATTTGAGTATCATGTATTAGAATTCAAATCAGATGAAAGTAGATGACACAATGTCTTTACATTACTGGGCTTACTAGAGCGATGTGGACTTTATCGACTATCTAGACCATTCCTCGCTGTTTTCAGATATGTGGATCCCGATCATACTATCCCTAGCTAAAGAGTGCAAACATAACTAAATCGGTCGTGGGCGTGTGTGACGGAAATGAATGTAAATGATGAGTTTTCATATCGGATTCGGATTCGGAAAATGGTATGGTGTGGTATGAGAGCACAAGCCTGATCCAGGCAAAGTGCCGCACAGTCAGAGACAACACGTGGGCGAAGATACTGTCAGGTTGCCCAGGCCTAGACAGATATGAGGAAGAAAAAGAACGGGAAATGGTAGTGAGATTCCGACTGTTTCAGCATGCAGCTCACTACCTGTGGCCAATCAATTAAGCAAGGTGTTAGCCGCACAGCACAAAGTACTGCACGATAGCACTATTCGGAAAATACTGTGGTCCGAGTAGTTTTGAAAACAGAGAGATCGAGCGTCGGGTAGGCCGCATTTTCATAAACGCAGCACATAAGTGAAAGGGAGAATACTTAAAAGAAAATATTAGGCACCAGTCGAGGCAAAAGTAACTTGTCATCATTATGAAACAAAGATCAGTAACTAGAAAATGTGTCGAAGAACACGAAGACATAAAAGCTGATAAGTAAAAGCATGATAGAAATCTGTCAAGCAAATTATGTCATGTGTATACAAAGCAGATTTTTGCAGCAAATTTGTAATTCTTGTTAGTTTGGGTTTCTTTCAATTTTAAAAAGATAATATAGCGGTGGTTCTTAACCTTTTGGTGGTACCGAACCCTACAAGTTCCATACATGCATTCATCGAACCCTTCGTAGTTGGAAAAATAAAATGTGTTTTTTGTTCCAATTCAAAACATATTAATATAACTATACACTGTATAAGTGCACAAACTGTCTCATGCATCATTTGCATACAAAATCAGTGTTGAAAGAAAAGAAATCAACACAACACGAATTTCGCACATAAACAAACACGAAATGAATATTTACCGCAAAACAACGTGACCGTTGTTCTTGCCTCACATCGACAATTTCAGGAATGCGCGGCTTCGTCTTGGCAAGTGCACACTCATATCATTTTCGCAACAAAGTTTGTTCCTTTTCTTCGTTTTTATGTTTACCATCATCGAAAAGGACTGCTCGCAAAGATGTTGTAACAAACAGTATGAGAATCTCGAGGGCTTTCTTAGCAATAAGAGGGTACGCAACGACTTAGTGACAGCAAAACGTTGAGAGCTTTGTTGTTCTGAAGATTTGCTGTTCAATGATTTCGTCCAGGTATTCATCATTGACATCTGCTGTCGCAACACTAAACGTGAACGGCTGTCGCACCTATGCTGATATGAGATTCTGGTGGGGAAGTATCCGTCGAGAGACTTTGCGAGCTTATCCAAGTGCATTACAATTGCTTGCTTCAGTGCCCAGGGTACAGAAATGTCTCCGATATCGGACACGTCTTCGAGCTTACTTACACAGTCATCCATAACGGTAGCTTTTTGGAGTTGGAGGCTGAATTTTGCAGGACTTGAATTCAGATCTGTAACTACTTGTGCTAGGATATCTCTGCTCATGTCATCTATTCTGCTGCTGATGGTGTCATTTGAAAGAGGAATTTGGGACAACTTATTTCAGCAGCTTTTCCCAGCATAATATTCGCCATCTTCAACGCAGCTGGTTTTACGAGTGTTTCACCAATGGTGTGTGGTTTGCTCTGCTTTGCAATCAGGTACGCAACTCCGTATGATGTTGTTAAGCCCGGTTGGTCGATGGGTACAAAGCCGAAAACAGGCAGAGTAGCCTTTTCATCGAACCTGGCTCTCTTCACCTTGAATTCAGTGTTCCCTTAGTTTTGCCGGTGCCAGACTAGAATTGCTCAAATTGGCATTGCAAATCATACATCCCCATCCCATCCCATCTCCCATCACGTTCCGTTATACACGTGAATCCATACTGAACGTATTCGTCTGACCAGTTACTTTTTTGCTCGACATAGTTAGTATCAAGGGTTTGAAGTATTGAAAGGGAAATCGCAAATCACGTACGACCAGGACAGTCACAAGTCGACTACTGATTGACCCGAGCTGCCTGCAGCAGTCAGCACAGATATCAAGGCCAAGCGATGTGACGTGATCAGCTGCAACCAATAATAGTCAAGCAGAGCGTGACGTCACGTCGGCGTAAATATCACAGTTTTCTCACGAGCGCAATCTTTTTCCAATCGTTAAATATTCTACGGTTTTGCTTTCATTGCAAAGATAGCGTTGAGCTACGCATTTAAATAACTGTTTCTGCATTCTACCTTGTGTGGTTAACGAGCTATAGTGGATTATTTGCAAAATGACGAAATCACGAGTTCCGAAGCAAGTACATCGACCTGCCGACCAAACGCCCACCACTCAGCCGAACAACCCACTTCAGGCTACTAACACGTTTGACCGCATCAAGAGATCCAACATACAGACAATAAAATCGATCGATCAAACTGTAACAGCGACATGTAACCAACTTGACCTCATTGCCAAGTGCCTGGACCCGGCGAACGCAACAATGGTCACGGCCGGCCCAGCTGATAGGACGAATCTCAACACGTAGAATTGTCCCGAAGTCACGTGCAAATCATGTGAAAAACGGGTGAGTCCCATGGCGCGTAAAGTAATAACGTGTTTTCTGTGTATGAATAAAATCCATGGTAAACCGTCGAACCCCAGAAAAGGACTCACCGAACCCCTAGGGTTCGATCGAACCCAGGTTAAGAACCACTGTAATATAGCCATATTGCGTAAGGTTTCCAACCACCTGTTCAGCGGACGTTTTGGACTATGCTCGAGCAAACGAACATTACTTGTTGAACCCGGTGCTACCGTAAGTGACTTTGCGCAGATGCACCAAAACATTGACTAGCCCTCCAGTTGTTTTTGATGCGAATTTGGCGTTTGCCGAGCAAAGAAAATTGTTGTTGGGCGTTTTGTCAATCGGGTTTGATGACAACATCAGCCACATTACTTTCGAGGAGATTTGTAAACGAGACTATTGTTTTTATGGGGCCAATTTGTCAGCTCGCTCTCACTCCCGAAGATTGGTTGGGTTCATAATAATTGTGATGATATTTTACTGTCCCTGTTTTCCATTACTAACTGTATTACAATTTCACTTCTTACCGTTATCATTTTCTATACCAGATTGCGTACCACAATTTCCAGAAGATTAAAGTCTAATTCTCGAGCCTCCGTCTTTTGATATTCTGACAATATGATCTTTCAGCAATATGCATAACAATTTAATCTTGTAGAAATGGATTGGTTGCTTTGAAACGCTTTGAAACTGCCCGAAATGTCTCTGATGATGCGAACTCCTGGGAGCATTGTTTATAAACCTTTACAAACTTCCTTGAAATCAGACTCACATAAGCCAGACAAACTAAGAACACTCATTCGTTTCCTTTCTCCGTCTGTGTATAAACTCGTTTTCCAATGCATGTCCTACGAATCAGCCATTTCTACTTTTCAGTCAACCTACTTACAGTCAATAAACGAAAATTAGCACGGCATCTATTGGCTACTTCTAAGCAAGATTCAAGCGCAAATCTCGACCAGTTTTGGCAGCGACTCCGCTGAGTCTCAAAAGGATTGCAATTTCAATTTTGTAAGTGCTGTCGAGCATCAAGACGAAGTCATACATGATGCGGCTAACACCGTGCTAAAATGATTGGCGACTAGTAGTGAGCTGCATGTTGAAACACGCTGGAGTTTCACTACCATTTCTATTTTCTTTCTCCCGTCTGTCTTCGCCTGGGCAACCTGACGTTATCTTAGTCCGCGTGTAGTCTATGACACTGCGGCACGTTGTCTGGATCAGGCCTATGGTTTCATACTTGATGCTTTTTCTACGGGAATGTCTTCGACCTCTATCAGACAATGCTTACTCTAAATTAAGTTTCTCAACATGCAAACTGGTTTTGACCAAGGTAAGTCTCTAGACGGCTCAAAAGACACCTGTGCACGGATGTGCAATCGTGTAGCATTTCTGTGCTGTGCGGCTAACATCGTGCTAAATTGATTGGCCAACGGTGGTGAGCTGCATTCTGAAACACGCTGGAGTCTCAGTACCATTTCTATTTCCCCCTTCATATCTGTCTACAGCACGTGCAGTCTTTGACTGCGCGGCACTTCGCCTGGATCAGGCTTGTGCTTTCATACCATACCAGAAGCCATCTCATTCGTATTAATAATCAATTCAAGACATTCCTTGCAACAGTATGCAAAAAGAAATTTATAGCCAGTGTCAACCGAAAGCTCTCAGGCCTTTGCACTGATGTGCAATCGTGCAGTATTTCTGTGCTGTACGGCTAACATCGTGATAAATTGATTGGCCAACGGTAGTGAGCTGCATGCTGAAACACGCTGGAGTCTCACTACCATTTCTATTTTTATTTACCGCCTCATATCTGCCTAGGCCTGGGCAACCTGACAGTAATATCGCCAACGTGCACTTTAAGCTCATACATCCGGATGCGTTAAGGTTTACAGCGAACTCTCTCCAAAATTCTACACCACTAGTGGCTTCCGACAAGGGTGTCCGATTTCTCCGTTTTTCTTCAATTTTGTAATTGATGCTATCATGGAATTATGCAGCGACGGTGCCCCAGCCTTCGGAGTTCACATAATGCCAGGCGGCAAGCTTCTCGACTTGGACTATGCTGATGATATAGTTCTGCTCTTCGATTCGTACACAGATGCACAGGCGATACTGAACAAGCTATCTAGTATTGTGCCCGCATTTGGAATGCGTTTTGCACCCTCTAAGTGCAGTGTTCTGCTGCAGGACATCGACTTATCAAACAGCACTTTATCACTTGACAATCAGGCGCTTGAAATTGTAGATCGCTTTACATATCTCGGTAGTTGTATCAATAATTCTGCATCGTTAGATGACGAGGTCTCGGCACGCATTTCTAAAGCGACAGTAGCATTCCGCAACCTGGGTCACCTCTGGCATCAGAAAGGACTGTCTCTGTTACTCAAGGGTAGAGTCTATAAAGCGACAGTTCGGGCTGTGTTACTGTATGGGTGCGAAACCTGGACCCTACGTAAAGGACAGATTCAGCGTCTCCAAATATTTGACAACCGATGTCTCCGCAACATTCTAAGAGTTAGCTGTTATAACCGCATACGCACCGTTTCTCTCATAAATAAGTTGTTCGGTAGTAATGTTGATATAGAGAAGCAAATCAACCTGCATAGGTTACGCTGGTTGGGTCACGTTTTACGGATGCCGGACCACCGACTTCCGAAACAGATTCTTTTTGCGACGCCACATCCTGATTGGCGTAAATCTCAGGGTGGACAATCCGTCCCATGACATAAGCAGTTAAAAGCCCTGGCTAGTAACCTTTCCAAAGTAGGCGCCGCGCGTCTGGTGTCCTCGCGATCAGACATCACAATGGCTAGTTACGCTTCAGGATATGTCCCGAAACCATGTTCAATGACGGTCTTGCACTAAGCATCTTCTTGGAGTGTTTGCTTAACCTTGTATGTTGTCAAGCGGAGTGACGAGAAAAGCTCTTTATGATGCATGACAGTGAAAGACGCAAGGAAGCTGTCATGCTGATGTCGCTCTACTCGTTCACGAAACTTGATTGAATGCATGTTCCATTCGAGGTGTAGGCACCTCTACCCAGTTTGTTTGTGCTTACTCTTCTATAGAATCCGTAGCTATTTAAGTCCCACCCTTCGCCATTTTTTAGGATTTTACTTTTTCATGGTTGTGTGGCAGTTAAGCATTCGGTACGCGCTACCGGTGTAATGCTGTCTGTGATGATGATGACGTGCAGTCTCTGACTGTGCGGCACTTTGCCTGGATCAGGCTTGTGCTTTCATACATACATCATACATCTCAGGCCTTTGCTACTTTTGTGGTATGATAGACATCCTTGCCACAAATATCCTGCTCGTGACGCAATCTGCAAGGCTTGTGGAAAAACGGGACATATTCGCTCGGTATGCCGTTTTGCTAAATCTCAGAAACATGCCGCATCTGCCTCACCATTTGTATCAGCCTCTATCAACACCGCTGCTGCTCGAGCTTGTCTCTCAAAAGCAATTACTAAAGTCATTGTAAACGGTGTGAAGTTGGATCCATTGATCGACACTGGAAGTACAGACAGTTTTGTTTGCAAATAAATTGTACAGAGGCATCAATTTCGCACACATCAACCACATAACGAAATCGTTTCAGATTCTACACAATTACGAAGCCATACCAAAGGACACTGTTGTTTCTTTATCACATAACGGAACTATGTATAACAATGTCAAACTTTCCACACTCTCATACTTGTGCACTGATATCCTTCTGGGACACGATTCCTTGAAACATCATGAAATTGGTAAACTCTCTTTTCATGGCGATCGCCTCACGAAAGCTAGTCTGTCTACGCCTACACTTTTCGCGCATTTATCGCCTGCATACCACAGCGATAGATTCAGTTAGAAATACTCGTTTCTCTGGGTGGGGTATGAAAGATTATATAGACGCATGGTTGGAAAAGATACGCGATACAGCTTCGAAGCGAAATCAGTAGCACCAACTTGGTTTATAATAAATGTGCATGCAATACGCTCGTTTTATATTGTTCCATAAGAAAACGACATCATATTTGTTATCAGATTGTGCAAATAGAAATTTTGACAAAAATATAAATAGCGTGGGACGAAAGTACAAAAAGGTGTTATAAATAAAAAATAATAAATCTATACATTTGAATGAGGTACCGTCAAGTTGAATGAAAATTATTAAAGGTAGCACCTGTAAGGTGACATTTTGAGTGGCTTTGTTTTATGATATAACTGTCTGATTATGTAGCAGTTTGTTTGAATTCAGCGTCGCGATTTCGTACATACATACTAGTCCTAGACGTTACTTCACGCTTGTGATTTCTGAAATACGGTTGCTTATTTCGATTAACGATTTTTTTTATGGTAGGGCTTTGTACATTTAAAATCGTGAAATAGTCTAGGACTATAGTAGTTTTCATTCAAGACCTCATTGCTTGTGATATCAATCTTACATTGGTTTTCTTGGCCACGATAGTTGTATTCCTGCTTGTGGATGAATAGCTACAATATCCCAATGTATGTTAAATGCTAAAATGCTGCTTCGCATTATACTAGAGGTCAAGAGTTACGCTTCTTCGCGCTAGTAACATAGATGCCTGTTTACGGATGTCAGAAGCAAAGGACTACAGGGAAATTAAATACTGATGCTTGTTAGGGTTCCGATGCTTGAGACGCGTTACAAGAATCCCTCTTCCTCATTTGTCACAGCACCCCGTCAATGCACAGACGTGCAAACGTACAGTACTTTTGTGCTGTGAGGCTAACACCGTGCTAAATTGATTGGCCGCCGGTAGTGAGGTGCATGCTGAAAGAGGCTGGACTCACACTAACATTTCTATTTACTTCTTCATAACTGCCTAGGCCTGGGTAACCTGACAGTACCTTAGCTCACGTGCAGTCTGCGGCACTTTGCTTGGATCAGGCCCAAGCTTTTCATGCATACATGCCCTGTCAATCGATAGTATGACTCACTGAGATGAAGAACCTGGAAACCACGATAGACTCCGTAGGAAATATTAGTTTAACTGAATTGGGGCAGAGAGCTCCATTTAACAAATAGTTCCAAACTCAAGTGATATGGATGTCAGTAAAAGTCAGTGGCACCAACGTCAAATCATATCTGTATAGGCCCGGGCAACCTGACAGTATCTCAGCCCACATGCAGTCTCTGACTGTGAGGCACTGCCTGGATTAAGCTTGTGCTTTCATACCATACGATGAAAGCACAGAATGGATCCAGGCAGTGCCAAACAGTGATAGGCTGCACGTAGGCCAAGATAATGTCAGGTTGCCAGGCTTATGCAGAGTACAAAGAAAATAGAAGTGAGTGAGACACCAGCATGCAGCTCACTACCGCTAGCTTATCATTTTAGCACGGTCCTAACTGCATAGCAATGCGGTACTGTACGATTGACATCCTTAAAAATCCATGTTACGTACATTAGTTTTTACCTAGCTTAAAATACCCACAAATGAACATACAGATTTATCTGGCATTGTTCTTTTTATATACATGCAGCGAAATATCCAAATTATCAGGATCGCTACCGCTCCTCGGAGATCTGTGTGTGAAATAACGTCTCCGACCCTTTGCATTGTTTTGCCGATTACAGTTGACTTATTGTCGTCTACTAAGTGCATTCTGTGATCGTTTGCCTCAATTAAAAGTTTTATTGACAGTATTCAATCTATATTGTCTTCTGGTAATATGACATTTCGTCATCGCTTTCATGTTTAATTTTATAAAAAGCACTACGTATATTTTAAAGGGCGCAAGACCAAACGCAGACTGCAACAATAAATATTCACTTGTTTGTGTACAGCGGAAGATTAACCTGATTAGAATTCACCGCGCCAAATTTACATCAGTCGTATGTGCAAAATTAATCTCGGCGCGCGTTATGAGTTCAAGTTCAAGTTCTTCTTCTTCTTCTTCTTCAAGTTCAAGTTGCACTGGGCTGAAGGTGGCTAAAAGCCAATCACGTTTCCAGATTTCCTTCGACGGTATGCAGTTGAGTACGCGGCATTCCGATATTGAGTATACAGTTCGTACGTTTCACAAGTTCTTGTTTCCGGATATCTGGAAAGGGAGGTAAGGGTTCTCTTCACCATCACGGTAGGAGGTCATCTATTCAGGAAACATTGCAATAATATGCGTGAACAATGTATGATCTATAAATTCACTAGCCTAGTCAAGGCAATGTGAAGCGCAGTCACAAACTGCATGTGAGCTAAGATGCTGTTCGGTTGCCCTAGCCTAGACAGATATGAGATTTAAAAAAAGTTACGATACGTTTTTTGTTGTTTTTGAAGCCTTTTTATTAGACATTGTGCGGAAATATGGTAGGCCATTTAGTGTCTAATTCCCTTTTTAAGAACAACACATTTGAGAGGTCTTCTATACAATCTGGGAGCTTGTTCCAGAAATTGACCACACGGTTGCTGAAAAAGTGCTTACGTGCAAGCAACCTGGGCCTACTCTTAAGACGTTTCATAGAATTACACTGTGTGGCTGCTTTAGCGGCAAGTGCAAGGATTTCAGTAGTTTTATCACCTGCAAGCCCCCTTTAGAATCTTGAGGGCTTCTATTATGTCGCCTCTCATCCAACGTATCTTAGTGAGAACAGATCGGGGTCCTTGAGTATTGTCTCATAGGTTTTTCCTGTCTGACCCTCAACCATCCTAGTCACAAGGCGCTAAAACCTTCCGAGACATGCGATATCTTTTTTAAGTACGGTACCTAGGATTGAGCGTAGCATTCCAAATGAGGCCGCACGACTACTTTGTATAAGGGAATGAAGATTGAAGGTTTTCGGCATGACAATAATTCGCTGCGAGACTTGTTTGCAGCTTCCGCAGCCCACTTAAAATCTCTTGTTATAGTAATACTGAGATTTTTCATTTTCTGAGCAGCAGCTATTCTGATAGTTCCTTCGCCGACTTCTAGTTGGGTTGTCGGTAGTCAGTACGCAGCTCTTCCCTAAGTTTAGTGTCAAGCCCATTGTTTTTGTCCACTAGATTACTTTTTCTAAATCTGAGGTAAGCGTATCCCTTCTATCGGTTCTTAGGATCTTGTTGTTTCCTCCTTCAGTCGATGTCGACCATGGATGTACATCACAATCGAATGAATTTTCATGTTTTACAGCTTTTTGAATGACTAAACATTATGATTCGGGAGGAACAATCTCTCTCACAGCGCTTGCAACGACGGTCAGAACTCTGTTGTTGGGCGTTAATCACACGCCGGCGGCGTGATCTGTGTTTAGCAGCCAAGAGCTGTATCTGCTAGTCCTCAGCTTGCAGACCACGGTTTACACAATGCCTACAAAGTCAGCGGTCAAAAGCAAGTTCTTCCCAGCTCGCGAGAATAATGCCAAGAGCTTTCATATCTCGTTTGCAAGCGTCTTTGTACCGCAAGTTCGGTTTTCCCAATGGTTGACTTCCTAATTGCAACTCACCATAGAGTAGATCTTTCGAGATACGACCATTCTTCATTCTGTTGACATGACCAAGCCACTCAGGCGTCACTGTCGCAATAGGGTGAACATGCTCTGTTCACCAGCTTTTGAAAGTACTTCAGCGTTATTCACTCCGTCCATCCACGATATGTTCAAAATACGACGGATGCTTCGTAAATGGAAAGCATTCAGCTTCCGTTCATGTCTTGCGTGGATGGTCCAGGTTTCACTGCCGTACAGTGAATCATTTAGTACGCACGCGCTGTACACCATAATCTTCGTCTTTACAGTCAGCTTGCGGTTACCACAAACACGAGAGTTCAATCAGGACAAAATAACAGCGGCTCTGCCAATCCACTTATCAATCTCAGTGTCTAGCAAGAGATTATCCGCAATGGTTGAACCAATATATGTGAAATGACGTACTGGTTCAAGCTGACAGTTTCCAACAGTGATGATTGGAGGCGATCGAGTCCCTTGACCGAGGACTTTAGTCTTGATCATGCTGATTGTTAGCCCAAAGTCTTTGCATGCCGACTGGGATCTTGAATCATCAGTAAACAGAAAGCAACGTGAACTCAAGCAGGCTGTCAGGTCGTTTACAAAAATGAGAAAAAGTAATGGACCAAGCACCGAGCCTTGAGGCACTTTACTGAGAATCAGTGATTACTCCGAGCACACACCTGCAATTCTAACATAGTTAGTGCGATTAGTTAAGGAGCTGTCTGACCACCAATATAGTTCACCAGTGACGCCACACATACTTAGTTTGTGCAGAAGGTATTTGTGGTTCACTGAGTCGAAGGCCTTCTGAAAATCAAGATAGCATACTTCAACTACTCTCCCATCATCGAGTCGTAATGTCACTTCATCAAGGAAGCTTAGATGATTGGTTAGGTAGGACCTTCCTTTCCAGAATCCGTGCTGGACATCGGATTATAAGGAATTGGCTACCAAATGTTTAAATATTTGTTGCCGAATGATTTTTTCCAAACATTGGCAAAGAATGCTAGTCAGGTTTACTGGCCTATAGTTGCGTACATCCGAAATGGGACCCTTTTATATATAGCTCCTACCGCAGCTCGTTTCCGATCATCAGGTAGTATCCCTTGAATTAAGGTAGCTGCGAAAGGATTTGCTGATTGCGAGGCCAACTATATTTGCGAGCGGTTGAAGAATAGCAGAATGTATACCGTCTGGGCCAGCTGACTGAGTTTTTTGCAGCTAAGACAGAACTGTGGTGACCATTTCCTCATTAACCTCCACAGAGCTAATGAAAGGTGCTATTCACTCGTGAGTTTCTAAACGGTTACCTAAATCGCGCCGATGAACACTGCAGAAGAATGAATGCAAACATCGGCTATTTTCTGTGTTTTCATCATCCAGCACTAACGTACCTATTACCTCTCTTAAAGATCGTTTGGACTTAACATAGCTATAAAAGCTATCAAGTTAATCTGTGCTTTTTTGGCTAGTCTGGATTCGAAGACAATTTTAGCTTTCATTTGCAGCACAACAGCTGAATTTGTTGTCTGTAAGTACTGCAGTCTGGATCTGTGAGTTTCAGAGAATTTGTAAGCCCTCCAGCTACGGTCACGCCATCTAATAGCGTTGCGAATAGACGCGCTCCACAGTTTAACTCAAGAAAACTAATCTATCAAATCCAGCCTCTTAAAACTGGGATTCGCTAGGAAACTTCATATGTCAAGTTGCACTTTCCACTTCTGGTCCGCAAAAAGCTCGATGAAGCTTCTGGCTTGGAGCCAAACTTATGTCTTGGAGTGCTGGATCAATGTGCTGCTTAGCGAGCAACTTGCGGAAAAACCGACGAGTCTTACTACAATTTCTGTTTTCGATTCTCATACATGTCAAGCCTGGGCGACTTAACAGTATTTTATCCCACGTGCACTCGATCGCTGTGTGGCACTTAACCTTTGTGAGACTTGTGATTTATTACATACCTACCTACATACATACATATAAACATACTTACATACAAAAGTACATGCTGCCATGGACGATAAACGCAGAGCGTTCTCGATAAAATCTTACGAATTCTTAGTGCAGCTATAAATAAGTTCCAGCAGATTGCTGGGCGATGTGTAAATGACTGTTGTACTTAAATTAGCCTCCGTATCCAAACATCTGGGGATACTGGTCATTTTTACGGTATTTATGATTGGATCAAGAGAGCCATTGGTCCGAATAAACTGAAAGCAGTTCCCATTAAGTAACAATATGATAATCCGATTGTCGACAAAACTCAGCAGACGAAAAATAGTTCGAGCACTTCTCCTCTCCTTACTCTACGACAGCATTGATATTATCACGTTGAACATTAAGATACTTCCACTAATCTTGATAAGAGCAATCGACTGCTTAGTGAATGGGAAGGTCACCTGAGTTTATAGTTATTTGTACAATTTTATATTTTGTATCATCTTAATTTGTTAACGTGGACATTGTCATTTCGTTTCGATTACCAATAAAAGGAAATCGATAAATCAATATGGCGTTATCGGTAATCGAAACTAACGACAATTGTTGAGCCCGAACACGCATTCAATTCGATATACTTTTATCGTTATCACTCACATTTTACTGATTTCCAGTTCGTTAAGTCAGTAAACGATGTTCACCTGTTGAATACCTTTTCACATGATCAACTCACTCACCAATAACAATATACTCTTTGTTCACGCGAGGTATCCTTGTTCTGTGGTTGTCTCGAAGGCAAAATTGTATGTGGATATAACTAGAACCCACTCAGTCTCAGGATCCATTCTCCATTATCCACTACAAGCTGAGCAAATTCTGTATAGCATCTTTACCAGATGAGTGCAAATATCACGAAATAGGGTGTGTGGTGTGTGCAATGGAAATGCGTGTAAATGACCTTTATTTCTTCTCGTGAATAGATTGCAGATGGATGGCCCGTGTATGTTGCATCACATTCTTTTTACTGACACACTGCGGGCATTGACAAGATGGAATTTCTTATGAAAGTGTTTTATTTAACGGTGGATTTCCTTTCCAAAACAGTCAGTAAGCATTTGTCCAGTAACACTTCTCAATTTGCGTCTCCAGTGCTGGTAGGTGTGTCGCACAAGAGATGCCAGAATTTTCGTCCATATGCACTAAATTCTGTCAGATCTTGGCAGTATACTGTTACAAATACTACTGCCCATTAACGACTTTTCACTTACGATCACCGTTTCGAAACGGGTATCATCCTTGCAACATGGTTCAATACACCGGATCGCTTGTTTCTCAGAAAGAATTCCCATGGAGCGAAAGACGACTCTCTCGTTGAAGAAGTAGAATTGTTAGAATGACACCTTCAATAATTACATGTTCTCCTACCAAAAACCGGGAAAATACAGTAGCCTTTCGACATCTGGATCCCGCTGGTTATTAAGCCGATTATAATCATTTTTTAAATGACATAACACAAGGATTAACCACCTCAACAAAAATTGTTAACTTGTGAAATGTCTTTCCGGAGGAGGTTATTGGAGCGTGATCTGAAAACCGCTTGAAGCCACTAATGGATAATGAACTGCCTTTAATTACCGGCAAGCCGTACAACACTGGACAAGATTTCTTCACTTGAGGTTTGCGTTGACTATTCAATTCAATTCAATTTATTTGTTTAAAAAGCACACAGTTTTACAAAAACCACATATTAATATTGGAATTACGAATAACATAGGTAGTAAAAGCGGGATTTGTTTGCTTACTGATCAGTTCAGGAATCAGGCAAAAATAGATAGGGCAGAAATTGTTTTCAACCGGTTAAATGAGGCATAGATGTATAGTTTACTTCGATGCATGGATTCAAAGCTTGCAGAATATAAAGGTTCAATGTTTGGATTAGTCGGCATGAAGTTATCCAAGTTCGATTTGATAGAGAGAGATGCGGCTTACAAGGGCTAGACCGTCTGTCGTCTATCAATAATTAGAAGACCATGGAAACACCGAAACTTCTGCTGCTTTCAATGTCTGTAATTATTGAAACATTCGCTCACAATTCTACAATATTACTTAGCTCACCATTCAAACAGAATAAACATTCTGAGTATATTGAAAAAGCAACAAAGAGTTCTCTTATAGAATTTGCGCAACAAGCAGATCTGATCTTTACACAATCATACAATTTTGTACTTTAAAAACCTATTGTAAGCTATTTCATCCCATCATCATAATATCACAATATGCTACATTTTATTGAAATTTTGGGGGAGAGATTGTTTAGGAATTATTTTTCTTTAAAAAAATTTCTTAATAATTCCAAACGTAAGTTTATATTGCTTAACGTTTTTCATCATGTTGCTGTTTGCCGGTTTGTTTGAAACAACATAACACACAGTCGCGCGAACTCTGTGTGAACGTCTGACAAACCCACGTGATAAGGAAACACAATTTCGGATTACTAATCTCGATTCTCTCTTTTGTTTTCGGAATACGACGTTTCTCCGATCAATATCGAACGAGAAATACCGGGGAAAAAATTACAAGACAGAAAAATATTAATTGTTGGTGGTAACGCAACGCGGAACATTCAAAAAAATACGTAACTCTGTATTTTCAAAGATACATACAATACATTACACACTTTGCAGTATAGCTTACCACTACAAAGGCCATTGTATCGTCTGTGACGTGAGTTTGTAGTGGACCAGTCAAGATAGTATAAAATATATCGCAGTACAAAAATAAGCAATCTGACTCACGAACAGTTTTTTTGATCCACTTACTTATAATCCGCAATCCTCCTTTGTTAATTTCTCGTTGTTCTTGTAATGACTTCAATATTTCTACTCGAAATGTTACGTTCCCGAGACGACATTCCCCAAAAACCCAGATCGACCAAAAATGCGTGTAACGCACACAATAGAAGTGTATTGTGATTAAGTGATGGGTTGATTATGTACAAAATCCTATTCGACAGATGAATTGTGTTTACTGAGTTATCGAACAAAAAATCGGTGGAACGTGAGTGATAATGTTACCAGGAAATCGGAAAATCAATAGTACTATCGATCGTCTGAGCGAAACGATATTGTCAGAACAAATTGAAACTGAAGATATCAAAGACTGTACAATAGTTTTTTTACCAGAAAAATTGTTAAGTAAAATTAGATTTGTACAATCTCGACACATCTTCCTCCTAGAGCGTTGGAAAGAAATGGACACGCTCGAAAGATTTTAAGTGAGGTAAGTCTCAAGTTTCTTTGGCCAAGTAACAATACGGCCAGATCGTGTGTGTTGGGTTCTTTTCAAGCAAGAACGTAAAGTCTGTGGGGAAGGACTGGGTATACACATTAGTTGTGTGGGAGGGGTGGATTGGATGTCGATAGCATTTTGCGGGATACAAGTAGGTATATTGACAACACCGCTTTCAGTGTTTCGTAAGCTTCGGTTTGAGCTTGACGGCAAGGGTTGCACATACGCGACCTTTAGGCCATCAATGCTAATGTTGTCAGGAGTTCCGTTTTTATCTATCTTGGATTATTTGGGATGACGTTCAAGTACTCGGTACGGACCGCTGTAATGTGGCATCAAGGGCTTCTTCACACTGTCGACCCTCACGAAGACAAACTCGCATGATTGGGGGTCTTCATGCACTTGCTTATCGCGATGCGATTTTCTTGGCTGTTGATAACGCAATGTCCGCATATGGCGCTTAAGATCTTCGATGTACTGACTAGTTGGTGTGAAGTCGTGTTCACGAGAGCCACTGACCATTTCACTCGGTAACCGTAGTGTTGTGCCATAAACTAGTTCTGCTGTTGACCACTGAGATCTTCCTTCACTGCCGTTCGTAATCCTAACATGACAAGTGGTAAAGAGACTGACCAATTTTGTGTATTCCAGTGAGCAATGAGGGCAGCTTCCAGTTGTCGGTGAAAGCGCTCGTCTAGACTATTCGCGCAAGGATGATAGGCTGTGGTGCGAATGTGGTCGGTGCCCAGCAGTTGGTTTAATTCTCGAAAGAGTGCTGATTGGAATTGAGAACCACGGTCAGTTGTAATGACTGAAGGAACGCCGAATTGTGATATCCAAGATTCGATTAATGCTTCGGCAACCGTCTTTGCTTCAATGTCTTTCAAGGCCCTTGCGACAGGCCATCGCGTAAATCTGTCAACACATGTTAAGATGTAAGAATGATTACGTGAGGATGGCAGTGGTCCAACTAAATCGAGATGAATATGGCTGAATCTTTCTTCTGGTGCTGTAAAAGTACCATAAGGTGAGATAGTGTGGCGGTGAACTTTTGCACGTTGACAATGAATGCATGAACGCGACCAAATTGAAATGTCGTGATTCATTTTTGGCCACACGAAACGGTCAGAGATTAACTTTCTAGTAGCGCGAATACTTGGATGTGAAAGATCGTGCATTTGGTGGAATATTTCACGACGTAATGTTGCTGGTACAAAAGGTCTAGGGGTGCCTGTGGATAGATCGCATGTAATAGACATGGAGGAGTCAGGAATTGGGATCTCGGTTAGCGTCAACGATGAAGATTTCCGAATTTGTGGTAACTCCTGGTCGGTAAGCTGAGCTTCTGCGATTTTTAGTGATTGGACGTCGCTGGTAATAGAATTGAGGTGACCACGGGATAGGGCGTCGGCGACAACGTTATCTTGGCCTGAGACGTGTCGGATATCGGTGGTAAACTGTGAAATGAAGTCCAGTTGTCGAATTTCTCGAGCTGAATAGCGGTCAGTGTTTGAAAGTAGGGCGTAACAGAGCGGTTTATGATCAGTTAAAACCGTGAATTCTCGCCCTTCAAGTAAATGGCGGAAATGACGGATGGCATAATAGATTGCAAGCAATTCTCTGCCAAACGTACTGTAGCGAACCTGAGCTGGTTGCAGTCTCTTTGAGAAAAACGATAATGGGCACAGTTCTCCATTGCGACTATATTGCAAAGTTGCACCAATCGCTTCGTTAGACGCGTCCGTGGATAAAAATAGTTTGATATTAGGATCGGACGGTAAGTGGTTCAGCAACGTTGCCTCACTAAGCGCATTTTTAATGCGTTCAAAAGCAGTTTTAGCTGAGTCCGTCATATTTAACGAGCGTTTGTTGTTGCGGAGTAAATCCGTCAATGGTTGAATTAGCTCGGCACAGTGAGGAATGAATCGACGGTAGTAATTCACAAGACCAAGGAAACGACGGAGTTGTCGTATTGATTCGGGTAATGGGTAGTCTTTTATGGCGGAAACCTTTTGCTCTAATGGCCTGATACCTTTGGAATCAACTTGATGTCCAAGAATTTCCAGTGATTCGACGCCAAATACGCATTTATCGGGGTTTACGACTATGCCGTACTTCGACAGTTGTGAAAAGACGCGATGTAAATGTTCAGCGTGTTCAGTGGGCGATTTACTAGCGATGAGTACGTCATCGATGTAAACGAAGACGAAATCGAGACCCAAGAAAACTTGATCCATGAACCGTTGAAATGTCTGTGCTGCGTTGCGCAGACCGAATGGCATTCGAACGAATTCGAAAAGTCCGAATGGTGTGGTTATGGCTGTTTTGGGCACGTCTTCTGGTTCCACTGGTATCTGGTTGTAGGCACGCACCATGTCAAGCTTGGAAAAGAGGGTCTTTCCTTCAAGGGTCACGGCAAAGTCGCGGAAGTGTGGTATAGGATACCTATCCGGAACAGTAGTTTTGTTCAGTGCTCTATAATCCCCTCAAGGGCGCCATGCACCATGTTTCTTCTTTTTGACCATGTGAAGAGATGAGGCCCTTGATGATTTTGATGGACGTATGATGTCCAATTCCATCATATGCTCGAACTCTCGCTAGGCAATGACCAATTTGTCTGGTGCTAACCGTCTCGGTCGAGTAAAGATTAGGGGACCGCGTGTTTCGATATGGTGTCTGACATCGTGGGTGTGTGGGTGAGCAGCACTTTGAAACCGTCACAGCTGTCTATGAAAAGACGTCACGAGTATTGCTACTGCTAAAACGCGTGTTCGGGAGTTTCACTAGGCAAACCGTTCATCGAATAATTAATACGTAACTAAGGCCAACCATGGAGTATGCGGTTCAGGCTTGGTCACCCTGGCTACAGAAGGACATCAGCCTCTTGCAGAGAATATATCATCGGACCGCCATACTCGTACGAGGTTTAAAGCACAAACAATACGAAGAT
>JACCGJ010022134.1:0-39828 GCA_013407085.1 Atriophallophorus winterbourni
AAATATTCTCTTCACCATTCCAAATATACCGTTTGCCCTGTTGAATGCTTACTGGCAATGACTATTTGGTTTCAGGTTATTTGTAATCCAGATGCCCAGGTCCTTCTCAGCGCTGGTTCAAGTCAAGTTTTCTTGACCAAGATTATATGTATGCTCGTATTGCCGGCTAGGTTAAAAGACATCCGATTTAGTTGAGACCAGTGATGGAGGGCATCCAAATCCTCCAAACCTGATCGAATTCCTTTGATACATCAATATAGCAGGCATTAACGGATTATCCTAGGTTAAGAGACGTTGTCCAATCGTCCAGAGTGATCAGTAAATTTGAGAGACATGATCTGTTCCGGTAAAACCCATGTTACACCGCTGATAAAAGTCCTTTAGTTTCACGGTCGCACACGATACACTCAGTTAGAATGCGCTCCATAATTTTTGAAAGGCAAGGCCCCGACGTAAAACATGCCTTAAATTGCATGTCGGAACGACACAACCACCCATGTAAAGCTGGTGTTATCACACCAGCTTTACATGCTGATGGCATGCTAGTACAATTGAATAAGAATATCCATATATTCGATGTCACTGCTCTTCATGTCAGCCAAAGCAATCGAGTCAAGTGGATTAGGGAAAAGTCTAGTGCGGCGATTATGTTGAACCAAACACAAGCCGGAAATCAGTGGCTTCAGTATGATATACAAAATGAAGACGAAGAGGATATCATTGGAATAAGCCAAGAAAGAATTTTCTCATATTTGAAAGTGCACAAACAACCATATTTCGGTAAGACGGAGCGAGCAACCTGTTCAATCACATGTGTCCGCACACTTGAACTTGAACATTAATCTTCGTTTGCATGCATTTCCATCACACTCAGTGTTGACCTCAGAACATTTAAAAATATGCTCATAATTCTGATCCTAATGACTATACCTCATGAATTCAAACAGCACGAAACCCGTCTTGGGTGTGTGTGTGATAGAAATGATGATAGTTGTTAAAGTCGATGGGTTTAACCTCATCTATGTGTGTGGGCATATGTGATTTAACAGGTTTGACGTCCGAACGTTATACAACAGTGACATACAAGCTTCTACCTTGTTTATATTCTGAAAACGTCGAAAAAATGAACTGTGATGCTCATGAACAGAACCCTGAAAGATTTATCATTGATTAGCGTTTCCTCGTTGATCCATTTTGGCGCGCATACTCGCCACTGATCGTTCCCGGCTCTGTCCTCACCAGATGTAAATAATACAATTAGTTTTAGTAGCCTATGACACAGTGAATGGTTGGTGAACTCCCACTTATAGATAATCTTCGGTTAACGAGCCATCATTATCACAACAGAAAATCTAAAATATTATCGCCAAACTTGTTGCTGCTACGAGTTGAGTCTGACATCGCTTAACGAATTTCAATTTAAAAAATCAGTTTGCACTCTCAAAGACTTCAATAAAAGTAAGCACCAAATAATATTGCATTCAAGATCAACAAAACGTCTAATCAAATTATATGTCTTATTAGTTCGCAAGCTTAGCATATTCGTGAGATATTAGGTTGATCATGTTCTTACAGCTGATTGGAATGGCACTTATCTCTCTTTTTTCACACGAAGGGACAAGGTCGATATTTTTCCCATGCTGTCTGACTTTGTAGTTAGTGTCACGCACAATGTAAGTGCTTATTTTACACCTAGTTATTAAGGGAGATTCGAATCAAGGATTGTGATCTAAATGTACAAATGCAGTAGGGTTTCGAACCGCGATCTGTTCGCCTGAAAACGCTGGACTCACTCTGTTTCAAGCGTAAGGTATGAAACCTGAGTGACGTTGCCCTTAAAAAAACAGTTAATCTCGCCAGAAGAACCATGTTTGCATATCATTAGTTCTGACGTTCCAATAGCGCTGCAATATTGCAGATCATTTGTCGGCGCTCACAATGTAAAGTGCTTTGCTTGAATCGGGGATATTCATCTTTTAGATAGACTAAAAATTTGAAATGCAATTTACACCATATATCCGTAGATTTTATGAGTACCAGCTCGGATATTTCCTCCATGTACGGTTATTACATGATTCGAATCGAAAAATTAATCAGTTCATTATTGTGAAAAATTATACGTATTACACACTAACCTGTATAAATATAGGTGACTAATAATTGCAGCGCATCCGGATCGACTTCGTGGATCCACACTTCTGATTCGTTTGCTTCTTTCAATTCACTTCCAAACATTGCCGCGAAATAATCACTGGCAGCAGCGAGAATGATGCGATGAGCCGGTATACGAATGATGGATTTCTGTTGAAAATTAGCTGTGTTCTGCATCTCAAAATTTGTCCCATTCTCAAATGACTCCGTGCACGGTTTGCTACCTGCTAAGAGCATCACATCTGCTAAACGACCGTCCCGAAGTTTGTCAGACATTCGGCCAAGTAAACGCGTTGCGTGGTTACCCGGTACCATATCAGACTGACTGAGAGCCTGAGACTCACCACCCCGTTTGTTGTAGGGCGAATCTTTTGGTTTCGCAGAGGCTTGTTGAGCTTGTGTTCCCGTGCTGCAGTGAGGATTGATTTCTTGTTGATGACTAGAATGACTAGCGTCCGAATTCGCAGAATCACACGATTCTGATAACCCTGTCTGAAAACTTTGAAAATGATTAGAATCGTTTAAGTTGTTAAACGAACCGGCGGTTACTTCGCTTGAGAAATTAGAAGGTTGTATTGTGAGGTATACGTTTTGTACACGAACAAAGTCACTACGACTTCGGGAGTGTAATGTCTCCTCTGGCTCTGAGTATATGCCCAAGGCCGTGTGATTGAATTGGGTTTCGGAACAACACTGTGACAAAGAACTGCTCCTTACGGGGATAGCTGGAGCAGATTCATCTACAAATGCAACGCGTTTGGATTCGTTATTTCGCACAAGGCTCTTGCTTCCTTCTTGTTCAAACTTTTGTGTGGTACATCCAGCAGAGGATATTTCTGTTTCGTTTCGTGAGCATTGGATTTGGGGGAAGTGTTTTAAAGTAGCAAGGTTAAATGAACACACGGAGGAACACATAAGATCGGTGGACCGTGAACCACATGATGAATGAGCTTGCGGTGATTTACAG
This sequence comes from Atriophallophorus winterbourni, assembly GCA_013407085.1. Lineage (NCBI taxonomy): Eukaryota > Metazoa > Platyhelminthes > Trematoda > Plagiorchiida > Microphallidae > Atriophallophorus > Atriophallophorus winterbourni. The sequence continues at coordinate 3,119 of JACCGJ010022134.1, forward strand.
CAGACCTTGTCGTTTTGTATGTACTTGGTAAATGCGCTGGTGTTATGTATATTTTGGTTCCGTTTTTTCGCATGCGAGCAGGTCAGCTCAGTCTGACTCATTGCCATACGGTCTTGCTTGGAATCTGATCTGAGAAATCCGAAATTTGGATTGTAAATGACCGGAGAAACTACACTACCAAGACTGTTGTACAAATGTTGCGCTTCTTTGCACGAGGCAACTGGAATGCTTGCTTGATTTTGCACGAGCAGTTGTTGTTTAAAATCTTCGGCAGCATAAACTTGGCTATAAGTATGACCATTCTCTGTGGCGTCTTCATCCGATTGCGAGTTGTGATGTGAATGCGCATCCAGCATTCCCGCTGCGATTCTGTCACTAAACGAGGAGTACAGTGCGTTAATTATTTGATTATGAGTAATATATCAAAACTGCAATTAAACTGTCAACAATGAACTTCAGAAATATGTTACCGTTTCGCTATTCTTCTAATTTGAATAGAAGAGACCAGTGTTATTAATTTCCAGCATAATTCTATTTCTGAAGAATCGCCCAGGAGAAGGTAGTGCTGTCGCTTTATACTATCACGAAAGTCTCCAATGCATGATTGATCACAACAGTATCCTCGATTTAGAGATTGCCTGCAAGTGTAGCCTTATCCATGTGTCAAGACGTATGCATCATCTGCATAATCTATCGCTATCCGGCCATGTAGAATGTTCAAATCGCGAAGTTATTAGAAGTCGTCCAGCACAACGAAGTAATAGGATGCCCACAATTAGTGATCATGTGGCCCCATACCACCGCGAACTCTTCAGTGGATCAGATCATGCTTCACACTTGTTGTTTGAATACATGAACATAAAGTGAATCCAGGTAAAGCGGTCGTATCAGTGGCTTCAAAGTCAGACAAAATGTACAGACGATTAGTTATTTCCAGCCTCATTGAACATAATCATAACTGTCTCAACCTGATAAAGACAACCAACCCAAAATCGTTAGTGAATTGTATGTGGAGTGTGCGCAACAATAAAAAGGGAGATATAGTTAAGATTCAACGAAAATTTACCCTAATTTCCCAGTAATTAACCTTAGAGGCTATCTAAAAATTGGTAGACCTTCGTTCAAGGTTAACCTCTTGCTTGACCGTGGGCAGATAACGTTTGTTGATGTCGGTCTTTGTGAATGAATTTATTAGAAGTCAAAAGATTTCTTAGAAAATATTGGAATTTTCAGCGTTACAATAATGTTTAATACAAATGACACACAGTACACAATTACAAATTATCAACGAGATAATTTTTTCTGAATTATTCGATGGATACATCATTTCGACAGACATTCTGAGGCGAAGAGGATGAAGTAACGCTGATATAATGATGTTCAAGATGGCAGTTTAATATACATTTCGATTGAGACGTAGACGAAGTTTGAGATTTGCTTAGTTCGGTGCGGAGTGGGTGGGGATTATCAACAAAAATGTCATTAATAAGTCGATCACACGACGTAAAGGATTCATAGATTTATTTTTCCAAATGCGTCCATAGGAAATTGACTTTGATAAGAGTGCTGGAGAAATCTTTCGATAGCAGCAAAATAGATGGGGTAAGAAACAAGAATGAGTGAAGTGTGTTCAATGGCGGTCTAGCACTAAGCATCTTCTTGGAGTGTTTGCTTAACCTCGTATGTTGCCAAGCGGAGTGACGAGAAAAGCTTGTTATGATGCATGACAGTGAAAGTCGCAAGGAAGGCTGCCGTGCTGGTGCGCTTCGCCTGCAATCAGTTCACAAAACTTGTTTGAATCGCATTGTTCCATTCGCAGGATGTAGGCACCTTTCCCAGTTTGTTTGTGCTATTTTATAGAAGCCGGTAAGCAATTTAAGTCCCAACCCTGCCCCATCTTTTAGGATTTTACTTTTTCAGGTTGTATGGAGTTAAGCATTCGGTACCGTGCTAACGGTAGATTGTGTCTTTGATGATGTGATGATGATGATGTGATGATGAAGTGAGTTATCAGATTAGGCCTACCGCCAAACGAGCAAAGACAAAACGCGTAAAATGAAAGCTTGCCTACTTTATCAAGTAAAGAATTAGGATGAGAAGTCCACGTTAAGTTATCAGATATGGTGACTCCTAGATAACTGATAAGTTTCTCTCTACCGAGGTATGTGGATTTGATTCTAGATAGCTGAAGATTGTTACACAAACCGTCACGATTATTGCCACTGTGGTACAATTTCGGGTTGTGTCGCATTTCTCACTTTATAAACATCGAACAATTCTCCAGCACACACCTCTTAGCACGGTGGAATGCAGTTGCGTTGGAAAACTTCAAAACGAATAGCTTTTCTTCATTTTGAAATAACTTTTATTACATCAGCCCACACATAGATTTCGAGCAGTAGCGGTAGTTTGCAAATTGAAAGTAAGATTTTTTGGTTAGTATTGCAAAGATTCATTACTGCAAGTCAGCTATATACTTTGTAAACTTCGGCATCACCAGTTTCACGTAAAGCATAATGAATGATCACTATTTGTCACATCAATACGCTTGCTCAGGTGCGGTCGCATTTTGTTGCTCTGACACATTTGATCATATCTTCACTGAATCTTCTCGGATTTATACCATTCCAAGAATCCTGAGTTACTTTCGACTATAACCATCGGAATTCATACGTTTAGATATTGTCAGCCGATCAACAGCAAAGTTAACGTTTCGACGTAAATAGCTCAGTTTGCTAACGCGCTAACTATCATACGGGTTTGGCTATTATTGCAAAGATCGCATCAAGCTAGGCATTTTGATACGTGATTCAGTGCTCTTTCTTGTGTGGTTACCGAGTTATCATGTATTGTTCGGGAAATGACGAAATCACGAGTTCAAAAGCAGCTATATCGGCCAGTCGACCAATCGCTAATCTTTCAATCGGCCGGACCACTTCAGGCTACAAACGCGTCACGAGATCCAACATACAGGCAAAAAATCGATCGATCAAGCTGTGACTGCGAGGATTGTTGTCCCGACACCGACATGGAACCAAGTTGACCTCTGCGACAAGTGCCTGGAACCGGTAAGCAGTGATAGTGCTTCTTTTAAATGTACATTTTGCGATTTACACCTGCATGTGACCTGTGATGAGACTTTGACTGATGAGTGTGTACGGCTTGTGAACGCTAATAACTATCCAACTACTTGAAGACACACTTTGGTGTTCACTTGAATTAGCAACAAGTGAAACTGTATTGTTAGTGGGATTTACCGACCACCGTCAGCAGTCGAAGCATACATTGCTAGTTTACTTGAGAAAATTTAGCTGGTTGTTTCCAGATATCACAACAATGTCCTGATCATGGGTGGATTAATCTCCCGAATTTACGAAAAAGCGAGATTCCACCGGTGAATTCTCTTGGTCATCAATTTTGCGAAATGTTCAACGAAATTTCTTTATTTAACCACATCTCAAGCAGTATTCTCTTCCGAGACACAAACACACCGTCCATACTCGATCTTGTTCTGACGAGCGAGGAAAACGTCATCGAGCATATCCGCTATTAAAAACCACTTGGAAACAGTGATCAAGAAATCATTGTTTTCGATTATATATCTGAAGCGAAAAGAGCTAGTGACGCCCAGAAATTGATAAGAAAAATCGATACGGTTGCATTATCAATGGCACTTCAAGAAGTCACCGACTGGGCACCGATTAACACTGATGTCCAGCAATGCTGGTCATCTATACTTAAGAAAATCTACCAAAAATAGAACTCCACTCTAAATATGTTTTAAAAAAACTGAAAAAAAGATTCAAATTCGTGATCCGGAGTCGAACACGGAAATGGATAAATGTGAGAAGCTGTGCGTAGAGAAGCCACATACTGCAGGCAACACCTGAATCCTGGGAATCCTACCGTTTGTTCAGGAAAAAAGTTACTAAACTTGTCCAGGATGATAGAGAAGAGTATCAAATCAATGTGATGAATAAAATTGAATGAAACCCGAAGCTCCTTTTCGAGATCGCGTAAAGAAAGGCCAGGGTGAAGCCAGGAGTTTCCACTTTACTTACTACGACTTGAACTACTTCCACTGCTCTCGAAGCCGCCAATGAACTCGCTCAATTTTACTCTAGATTGTTCTACCCTAACGAGCGCTTATATTATGCTTTGCCTGCATTCGGATCACAAATTAACACGATACACGAAATCGCTGTGAAACCCGAGAGTGTCCTGTTAAGGCTACTGGGGTTAAATACAAAAAACCGCCGGGTGCTGATGAAATAATACCGTTCTTCCTAAAACAATGCGCCCATGCTCTATTCTCACCACTCTCTGAACTTTACAACATGTCACTGAGTTGTAGAAGGTTCTTACTGACTGGAAAAGTAGATTAATCACTCGAATATACAAAAGAGTGAAACGATCTGATGTGCCTAATTACAAACCAGTCACGTTGTTGCAAGTGGTCCCTAAACTTCTCGAACGATTTGTAGCTGAAGAACTTAACAAACATTTGGAACAAAATAAACTTCTTCCCATCGCACAGCACGGATTAAGGACAAGACACTCCTGTCTAACCAATCTTCTCATAACTCTTGGTTATTGGACTCGAGCCGTGGACGATGGACACCATATCCATGCTTGTTACTTGGATATATCTAAAGCTTTTGACCGTGTTAACCACAGCATACTGCTACAAAAAGTGGAGCACCTCGTGGTGTGCGGCAGATTATTGGCTTGTATACAGGATTACTTGGCTGGTAGAGTATCAGGTTTAGTGTTGATGGGGCACTATCCAGTTCAGTAGAAGTTACGAGTGACATACCGCAAGGCTCAGTCTTGGGGCCAATACTCTTACTGGTGTACGCTAACGATATACCTGAAATAGTACGCAGCAAAATCATTTTATTTGCGGATGACATCAAAGACTGGTCTAGCGTACCACACCATAGAAGATTGCCAAATTCTACAAAATGATCTAAAAGCACTTCAAACGTGGTCCATACGAAACTGCTTATCATTCAACATCAAAAAATGTAAAATGTTACACGTCGGTAAATCATTTGAATTCACATACTCTCTGGGATCTCAGCAACTTTCATTTGTTAGGGAAGAGAAAGACCTGGATGTGTGGATTAGCAGTAATTGAAGTTTTCACGGAAGTGTTCTGTGGTATAAAAATGTTCTGCCAAAGCTTAGCACTGCTCAGAAGGATCTTTGCTAGTTTTACAAAGCACATACTCCCACGGATAATTAACACCTATATTAGACCAACAATGGAGTACGCTGTTCAAGCATGGTCACCATGGTTACAAAAGGACATGACCTTGCTGCAACCCGTATACCACCGCGCTACAAAACTGGTGACCGGACTATACAACAGGCCATTCTATGATAGGATTGCAACTCTGAACCTGTTTGACTTTTCGTACCGTCGTGTCAGGGGTGACTTGATCCTGCTGTTTAACATTCTGCATACAGTGGATCACCCACTTGAATAACTGTTTCATCTGCACGTGGTAGCAGATAGCATGGCTGCAAGTTAATTATTCCACACTCCAGATCAAATTGTTAGAGGTTCTTCTTTGTTGTTCGAATTTGTTTTATATGGAACTCTCTGCCCCCACATATCATTTATGCATCAAGCCTGAACCTGGTCCAGGCTGAACTTGACAAGTATATGTTGACCAAATCCAGCCTCGCACGTGAATACACAAGCTGACCTTCCATATTGATAAAACATTCGTGTTGTTTGTATGCACTCCCTATATTTATTATCATTAATTTTGGGACCATTAATACTTTGAATTACTTTGAACTGTAAATTACTTTAGAGATTTCAAGGTCTATTTCTATCTATTAACTATTATTTCCTTAAAGCATTTCAACAAATCGAGAAATCACTAGATATCCACATGGACAACTATGTTTTTCACGTTTGACAATAATCTAACAATATTTTGATATTTTTTACCATCCGACCCGATGTACATTTTTGTGGGTCTTGTAAAGCATAGCTTTTTACCTGCATATCATCTATGAATAAATCTATGAATAAGTCGACACCTTTCTCGCAGCACAATCGGTCAATGTTTACAGTAAAGTGACCAAAATCAATAGAATTACAGAACGGTGATAAAAAATCGTTTCCAAGTGCAATCAAGTGCCAGCACTGTCGCGCGTTTTATGAAAATGGGAGAAAAAGTGTACGAGAAAGGGATTGACGTTCTACAGAGCGATTTACAGGCAGAATGGCAGGTTTTGTATAATGCGAGGACATGACAGAATTCGTGTACACTAGTAGAATTCTCTACGAAATTTTTAGGAAATTACCTCGTAGATCAAAAGACCGGACTTATAAGTTCTTTCAATTAAACTGAATTTGTGATAGGCGAGTTCAAATTGCAACGCTAGTCACAATTAATAATCAATCTTCGACTCAAGGATTTATGAATAAAAAGAAAACGCATAATGCGCCATACAACTACGGAAAGTTAAAAATAGCAGATACCGATCGTGTCAAATATATGGCGCACCGGTGAGGTTCCTTTGTATATGCAGATCTTAGTACTTTGTAAGAACCCTATTTAACAGTGGCATACAAGTATACCATTCTTTACCACAATACCACTGTTTCAGGGCTCACTGAACCTGAGCTAACTGTCTCCACCTGATGACGGCAAACAGCCAGAAACCGGTAGTGGTGTATAAGGGATGGGGATGTGAGCTCCAAAATATATTAGATCCAATTTTGTTTTAAAGGTCGCTATGAACGGAGAGTCCATCACATGTTGAGTTGGGGAATAACAAAAAAATAATAAAATGCAAGGAAGAAATAGCAGGATAAAAAGAGATAGAATACGAACCTGAGCTTACTGTCTCCACCTGATGACGGCAAACAGCCAGAAACCGGCAGTGGTGTATAAGGGATGGGGATGTGAGCACCAAAATATATTAGATCCAATTTTGTTTTAAAGGTCGCTATGAACGGAGAGTCCATCACATGTTGAGTTGGGGAATAACAAAGCGACAAATAATTGAACCGGCTGAAACGCGCTTCCCAAAGCTGGCGATCACAAAATCAAAGGCTATTCGGGGTGATGCCAACTTTTGTGTGGCAATATCCTGATTTATCCATATTGCACTCAGTGTTTCTATTCCTAAGTCGCTGAATACTCTTTATGTGCCATTAAAACGTTAATCATCAAGACTTTGAAATGATAATTTACAAGAGCCTTGGCTGTTTCAAAAGCAGCCTTAGTGAGTCTTTCACCATTACGGATGGCGTATATAACTTGTTCAACTTTTACTTTCCCATCCACGATTCAATACAGTAACTTGGGTTTGCGTTACATTAATAAAAGCAGCACCAAATAGTGTTTCCTTATCCTCTTAAATAAGTGGTATCTTTGTCGTTGATCATAGGAACAATCTGCGAGTTCTCGTCAATCTTCATGTTCAGAAAGGCTAAAATTTTATTCTATTCGAAGCAAGTGTGATGTACTTAGTCTGCCAATGCTGAATATGCAACATGTTCCACTTGATACCAATTTATATATCATGTGAACCACCTCATTCTGATTGCACGGTTGCTGAATACTGCATAAGTACTGGGACACAAGTAATTCATAATAGTCATAAAAGCTTAACTTTAAAATCTCTGCATAATTTATCTGTCTTTCTTGAGACAAAAAGACCCGAACCGCACAGCATTTATTAGTGGTACAGTGGTTGCAAAGTAAAATTGTTTATCACCAGACGTACAATATGAAAAATACAGAGAGCAATGTAGTTACCGAATGAATTCTAACAGTGGTAAACATACTGTGATTTGGGCGTGATGGAATAACAATTGATTAAGTTAAATATGCCCATTTGCATGCATTTCCATTACGCACACATACCACTCATCAGGAAGGTACAGTAAGACCAAACTCCACATGCGCTTGTATGCCACTGTTGGATAAGGCTGGTACTACCAACCTTTTCAATAACATGTCCAAACACATGTATAATGGGGTTAAACCCATAACCATGAACCAAAATGCTCATTTACATGCATTTCGCTCACTCACACACACCAGGACTGGTTTCGTGCTGTTTGCACTCCCCAGGAAGGGACAGTATGACCAAAATCCATATGCCTTGAGATTGTAGAGGAATGGTAAACAAGATGCGCTTGTATGTCACTCTTGGATAAGGTTTGCCACGACCAACCTGATGAAGTTATTCTGTTTCCACAATTCTCCCCATTCTCAGTACACAAAATTTGTAGTGCACTCAGTATATTTAACCACAGATTTTTTATTTATACAGAGCGTTGACTGACGAAATTTATAAATTTTTATGTTGAATATAGAAGCAACGGTCTAAAATTAGCGCATCGGTATTCCAGCATGTCTAATCAGTCAATCGTGCATGGACGATTTTGAGGGGAACTAATTTACGTCAAAGGCGTCCCACTCACTAACATATGTATGCACAGTTCTTGAAGGTTAACAGGCTATCTTTTTATACTCTTCGCTTGAGTTCCCTCTTCATCACACCTGATGTAGTTGGACATTTTGTTTTTTCGTGCATTTTCCCACACTTTCTCTATGCATACCCTGTAATTTTTTCCGGTCTAATTGAGAAGGATTTCCTAATGATCAAAAGAGGCATTAAGGTTATCACACGACTGAGCTATGTCTTTACTGATTTAGTTAGAGATATGATCGTCGATCGACACTTGTGTGAATGTGACAGATTGATCAGTAACTTGGTCCGTTAATGCATCGCACTATTGCATGAGGTCCATGTGGCTTGCAAATCGCTCTCATCTACGCGAGGCCAATATGTCGTCCCTCATTCGAGTACTACAAAAATTCAGGAATTCTTTTACCGCGGACCCTGCCCGCTATTTGGTCGAAAGCTATTCTTTATCCAGGGAAGGGACTGACAATGCAAATTTCGGCATTTAATCCTCGCCATAACCGCACTTACATAACGTTTATGGAAAAGTATTTTTGTGTGTTTGAATTAATATTATTGCTGAAAATTCGTGTACACGAATGAAGCCATTTTCTTAGTCTATTTAAATTAGTTTCCAGTTTGTCAATCGAAATATGGGATTTCCATCTGAACTCTCATCAGTTTGGATCTACTAATCTATTTAGTTGGATATTGAACTGAATACTTGTAGCTCAGAGATTGAATGTTAAGTGTTCTTTTTCATAAATTCAAAAAGAGTACTATGACATTGGTGCAAGAGTACTACGACCACTTGGGATAAGCGTTACACTACTCGACCAGCTGTGCAAAGTAAAAGATGAACTAAAAAAGAAGACAGATCGGTATACAAAATCACATGCGCGGAATTCGACATGAATTACGTGACCAGCAAGGACACAAATTCAACTGGAGCGGAGCCTAAGTCACTTTAAGGGGACGCACGCACCACATAATAGAATTCCTTGAAGCGTGGCACTCCACAGTGCAGTCTTTTAAGCTACACGTTAGATTAGAAGACATGTACTAATGAGGAACCGGATATTGGTCAGCGTGACCTTCAGAGCAACCAATGGCGAGGAGAGAAATCAAACGCTCAGCCTACAAAATCACTTCACAAGAAGTTAAACTGACGATGTCATTTAGCTTGATAACGAAACGTACAACAGCTACAATGCCAGCTCAGGGAACACCAAACACTAGGGGCTTAAGTCGTTTGAATCGCTTAAACGTAGCATACCATTTGATTTTGATCTTGGAACAACAATCACTTGAATATGCGTAATCATGCACTTACAGTTCGTTCACTCGATTGGAGGCAGTTGTACTTTGAACAACTACGCTATCCTGAATGCTTGAAGAGACTGGCGCACTTGATGACGTAAAAACTCGTTGTTTCTCGATTTCGATGCGCTCGCCTCTTGATCTAGAAGAAGGGGAATCGGTATTAACATCAGTCAGTTTGCTTTGGAAACTTCGAACCAGTTGATTGTCCTCCGCATTGTTCCGATAACTAAGATCACAGGATGAGTCGTTCCATACATGAGGTTGTGCGCACTCCACTGCTGTTGGACGCGGTTCATCGTGTACGTTTAAATGTTCACACGACACTCCATGTAGCGTTTCATCAGTAGTTCGCTTTTCGGATCGATAACAATTATGACTGCTGGCTGAACGCCTTCTGTATGATCCGGTGAAACGATTTTTCACCTGATCCGCAATTTCACGAAAACTGCACGTAAGATCCATCGGATGATTTGCATTGGCCGGGATGATTCTGACAATGTCTTCGGGCAAATGAAACCTCGGTTTTCGCAACCTGCTGGGTGTGCATGTGTGTCAGCGGGGATACAGGTGAACCAATCAGGCTGCGAAATTTGATCGATTTCCCGTGTGCAACGCAGACAAAAGGCTGTCTGTTTACGATGACCGTTTATTTTTTTCAGAACGCAGAAAGTTTTAGGGTGGAAAAAGCAGTAAGCTTAACAATAACAATAGGATGACAGGTATATGGCGTAAAATACCACATGGTTCGTCATATACGAATCGAGTTTAGAAGCGAAAATCACAACATATTCCGAGCGTGTGATTTCTACATGCAACATGTTCCAGGTGAAACAAATCCTTACTGAGAAAAAATTTCGACGAATATCCATTCGAGAATGCGGAATGCTCAAAGCCTTTGAATGTTTTCGTGTTCGAGTAAGGGTATTGGTCTTTAGCAATTGTTTAAGGGAATGGTTTTCAGTATACAAGATTGTGAATGCCAACAGGAGGTCACTCCGTATTCGTCGTTGGTTAAAATCATGTAGATTTAGTTTTAACATTGGCTCTTTGAAAGGCAAATTTCTGTAACAGAAGACGAACTTTGTTGCATGATAATAAATCCTGTCAAGTATTTCTATATCCTTCCTCAGCCATGGTGCCCAGGCTTCGATGGAATATTCCATAACAGAACGTACATACGTATTAATTAACTGGGGAAGGTTTCGGGTGTGGAAATACTGAATATTCTTTTTAGAAGACTCAAGATACGGCAGGCTTCATTGTACACTGTTCGGCAATGGTGTCCAGGTTTAGGGTTAAACGACACCCAAATACCGAGATCTTTTTCTGCGGTGGTACAGACGAGATCTTGCGTGCCAAGCTGATACGTGTGGTGCAGTAATTTTCCAAGACGCAACATTTTACATTTCGCATGGTCAAAGGAGGTTCGACTACCTGAGTTTACGTGACGCGCTTGAGTTAGTAAACCGGCGAGTGCTTAATTATCACAACACGGAAACAAAGCACCGCACTCAAAAAGACTTCAGTCAAACATATATCAAATTCTCGATTTGTTGATGAACGACGGGTAAGCGACTTTCGCTTAAAGCTTCGTAGTCGCACGAAAACTGGATCGGGCAAAGGAACTCTGCTTGGGCTCAACACAGAAATACCAGGACCGATGCGTCCTGACAACAATTTTGCCGAATTCGCAACAAAGTAAACACTCTCATCAAGGAAGACAGCAAAATTACCATCGCTTACTATCTTTAAAAATGGAAGGAAATCCTAAATTGCTTTATCGGATTGTCAATGCTCGATCGAGTGTGAAACTATAGGTGATTCCTGTTCTCACTGACGATGGATTAACGGTCTCAGCAAAGGAAACATCTGATGCTCTCGCTCAATTTTATGCGCAAGCATTTGGTCCTTTAGCGATTAGATCGACTGGAGAATTACCGCCATCGACGGTGACGCAACAGCTGACTTAAATCGAGATGAATTCAGCGAGTATACAACGACATTTGTGTCGAATGAACCCTAGAAAATCCCTTGGAGTGGACGGAATCACTCTGACTATACTGGAATCCTGTGAGCAGCAGCTGTGTGAACCTTTAAGTGAATAGTTTAAACATTCTCTAACCGAAGGAGTGGTGCCAGCAGAGTGGAAGACATGGGTAATTTCACCAATCTACAAAGGTGGTAGACGTTCAGATCCTGCAAACTACCGTCCTGTCACCCTACTTCCTGTGATATCCAAAGTTCTAGAGCGTATAGTGAAGGAAAAAATAGTTCATCACTTAGAATCACAATATATGCTATCTGTAGCGCAGCATGGTTTTCGTAAATCTCGCTCATGCTTGACAAACTTCTTGAGGGTGTTAAACGACTGGACCCAAGCGGTTGACGAAGGAGCTAGCATCAACGCTTGCTAACTGGATATATCTAAAGCTTTTGACCGAGTTGATCATTTTCGACTACTACAAAAGCTGAAGCAGATGGTTATCAGCGCACTGCTACTCGTATGACTTGAAAGTTACCTTAGTGGGCGCACGGCAATCGTACAGAATCAACGGGTACAATAACGGGTTGTTGATGCCTCTAGTGGCGTACCCCACGTTTCAGTCCTCGGCCAGTACTTTTCTTGGTATACATCAACGATCTACCAGAGACGCTCTCACGCAAGGTGATTCTCTTTGCTGATGATATTAAACTTTGGAAGCGGATAAAATCAAATGCGAACTGTTTACAGCTGCAGAGTGATTTAGATGCTCTCCATGAATGGTCGGTACGGAATAAGCTGCCATTAAATTTCCAAAAAATACAAGGTGTTGCAAATTGCTAAGTCATTCCAGTACCAATATCACTTTGGGTAGACGATTTTGAGCTGGACGAGTATGAAAGGGATCTTGGAGTCTGGGCATGCGGCAGCCTGTATTGTGAGGTCATCTACAAGCGTGCTTCCAAGCTTCTAGGTATGCTGCGACGGATTTTCAGAACCTTCTCGCCTGGACCGTTGCCCACCATCACGAAAGCCTACTTAATTCCAACCATGGAGCATGCATCACAAGCTTGGACTCCGTGGTTCAAAAAGGATATATCATTGCAAAACTAAGACTCCCTACTCCCCTCCAAAGAAGCCTTCGAAGTGATGTGATACTAACATACAAAATATTAAATACCCCACATCATCCGTTAAAACATTTATTCGAATACCGTGACTCACGACATACACGCAGCCACTCAGCGACACTACAAATTCCCCACTCCCGTATTAGCTGTCGCCGATATTTTTATTGTGTACGTGTCTCTTTCCTTTGGAATGCCCTCCCCGAAACTCTTATCATCGCTCCCAGCGTCGAAATGTTCATTCGAAATTTTGATACTTATTTGTTGCATAACGATTTAACAACACCTGCGTATTGACTCATGGTAAGTATTCAACTGGACTATACTTAACATTACACGTTTATTTTATACCTTTTCCTGAATTAATATTTACTATGATATGGTAATTGTGAAGTTATGTTTTTTTTTACGACCATAAATTCTTGAATCTTGAAATGGTAACTCATTTGACTGGGACCAACGAAATAAGGTGCACAGATCCCGTTGTAATGCCATACAGTCAATAACAGACCTGACCTTTCCATATTTTTAATCTCATCGGCAAATAGTATCAAGTTACATCTAATATCCTCTACTATATCGTTCATGTTCACCAAGAATAGAAGAGGTCCAAGCACCGACACTTGTGGAACTCCGCTCGTGACGTCCATTTTTCTAGATAAGGTGCTGCCAACGCGAACTTGGGCATGTCTATCAGTAAGATAGTCTCTCATTCAAATCAGCAACATTACCGCGATTCCATAAGCTTCGAAATATTTTTTATAAAAATGTCATGGTGGACTATATCGAAAGCTTTGGAAATGTCGATGTAGCAAGCATGTACAGCCTCACCTTCGTCTAGTGACTTGGTCCAAAAAAAGTTTAGATAAACAGCAATGATTTCTTCGAAAACCGTGTTGTGCTGCAGTCAAAATATTTTGGTTTTCAAAATGTTCTCTTATGCGCGCAGTCACAATGCGTTCCATTAATTTAGAGATCACCGAAAATATCATCCAAGCGATTTGCTTCGTTGTGTTCTGCGGTATTCGCCTCGAAAACACAAACTTAGCGGTCTTGCTACCTTATGCAATCATATCCAGATGATGAAAAGTTCAAAATCCAAAGCCACAAAGCAAGAACTGACAGGAATGATTTATTATAAAAAATTAGCATTAAGGAGAGTCGCGATAACGCCGAAACTTGATGTTCTTGCGTTTATTTACTTTTTTGTACAAAAATGTATGGCGCTTCTCGATCAAATGGAGAGTGGATGGTTCGAATTCTTTTAGCCATGCCGAGGACACGGGGTTGTTCAAGCGAGCACACACGCGCTGAAACTCATTGCGAGCGCCGAAAACCCACGGAGGACCGGTGTAGAAGTCACGTGGGGTGAGTTGGCCATCAGAGAGAATATCTGCAAACGTGAACATGTGTCAGCATACTTTCGTCAGATCACGAAGACAACAGTCAAAGTAGATATGGAGGAATATAAATGTAGGTGCGAAATTTGGAAATTTCATCATTGTAGCGATCTTGAGTTGTTGTTGGCCTCCTTCGGTCGATGTCGACCATGGATGTACAACACAATCGAATGAATTCTCATGTTTTACAGCTTTTTGAATGATTAAACAGTCCGATTCGGGAGGAAAAATCTCTCCCACAGCGCTTACAACGATGGTCAGAACTCTGTTGTAGGGCGTCAGTTACATGTCGGCGGCGTGATCTGCGTTCAGCAGCCAAGAGCTGTATCTGCTCATCCCCAGCTTGCAGACGACGCTTTACACAATGCCTCCAATGTGAGCGGTCAAGAGCAAGTTCTTCCCAGCTAGCGTGGTCAATGCCAAGAGCTTTCATATCTCTTTTGCAAACGTCTTTGTACCGCAAGTGCGGTCTGCCCAATGGTCGACTTCTTAATTGCAACTCACCAGAGCAGATCTTTCGGAATACGATCTACATTCATGCATAATGACACAATTGTTGGATCAGCCACATTCGCAGCGAGTTATTTTACCACCAAACAGACTTTATTCCTGAATATTAATTTGTCATGTGGCACAACAATATAGGACCCAGCAAGTCTTGAAGTATTCTATTATAGCAAAACACATAAATAGAAACGGAGTTTCACTCAATCGATGTTTGACAGAAGGATACGGCAATTAAGTATTGTGTGGTTTAATGGTTGCGTGACTTCAAATTTAACAGCGGTATCTAATTCATAATAAGAATAGGAACTAAAAAATATTTCTTACTGTCCCTACCTGATGAGTGCAAACAGCACGAAACCGGTCGTGGGGTGTGAATGACGGAAAAGCATGCAAATGAATATTTTGTTAAAAAATATTTCATTTTCAAGTGGCCCGGTACAGATTCAATGTAAAAGAAAACAATGAGATATCTGTATTAGACGCCTGTTAGCGTGTCTCAAAGATATTGGTAAGCGGGAATAATATAGAGCACCATGGAGACTGGAGAATCCATTAAACAAAACGGGTTACGGATTAAAGAAAATATTGGTTATACAAAGGTACAGACACCAAATACCACCTACATAAAATGAAAGGTAAAGAATGCAAAATAAAATGTCGAATCGATTAGATGTATTCTTACCGACGTAATCATTTTGCCCGAAGTGTGCTCTGTGGGGCGCCCACACGTCTCTCGGCCGAAAATCTGGCAGTCGAACAGGTTCGTCTGTGTGTTCTAATCGTGGTAACAGACCGCCTTCGTACAGACGAGGGTTGTAGCGAATATTGATTGGTTTGGGTTGAATGTATGGCTGCTGATATGGTGCCCCGCCACCTCCACCATGGACAACCGATGTAACACGACGAGGAATTCGAGTTGGTTCGTCAGATTGTGGACGTGTGTCTTGATAAACCTTCTGGTGACCCGCTACCGATGGTTCGGTCCCGATACTTTTCCAATCTTTTGGATAACTGGACGAAGCGTTTCGAATCAAGTGTAGGAGAGGTGTTTGCAACACTGAGGTTTTAGGGAAAGGTTGTAAAAGAAAACAACTTCGCCATGTTGCGCGTTTGAAAAACGTGGCCGGGAGGATTGACATGTAGGCGCTAGAAGGTCATTGCAAAATTTCTGTATCACATTTAGAGCAAAGAATCCTAGATATAGTATTCAAAAAAGCAGTTCCACATTAACAAAAACAGCACTAAAATGAAACGATTTTCTTCGGTGTATACCGTTAGAAACATGGATTGGATAATGTCAGTAACACTGGTATTCGGCGGGTTTTCACTAAATAGCTGGAAATATCGGACCTTGAGGAAGAGGTCTTTTATCCGACAACCTATGAAACAGACTTGGGATCAGTCTCAAAAGTAAACTACGTGTTTACCACGCAGCGATCTGTCATGTGTATATGTATGAAAGCACAAGTCTGATCCAGGCAAAGTGCCGCACAGTCACACTGTCATGTACTCCTTTATGGATGTGAGAAGTGGCCGCAGAGGTCACAAGATACATGATCTATGAAAGTGTCCAACAATTGGTAGCCTAGTATAATCCCAGGCGTAGACATACTGACCGCGTATCTAACGCTGCCGTTCGGGCGCGATACAACGGAATACATCTGCTCTCCGTTTACTTCCAATGGTGAAACTGCGGTGCTATGGCCACATTCTCCGAAGAACAGACTCAGCGCTCACGAAACTTGTCCCCGACTGTAAACCAGCGTCGGCAAGCAGTCAAGTGAAGACTTAGAGGATGTAGATGCACTGTGTATCGTCTACGGCATACGAAGGTGTGAATGCAACTAAATAACAATTCGCAGCGATCTTGTCTCCGATCGACGCGCGTCGATTGGAGACATCGATTTAATCCACGTGTAAAGCCAGCTACTTAAAGGTAAAAGTTAAGTAAGCAACATGCGTAAACCAAAGTTATCCGACTTGCACACGAATCTGAAAAGTATTGTTTGAAAATCAGCTGAAGTGATGTGGCTGAACAACTTGCCAGAGCAATCATTGCAAATACAGGGAGAAAACCTGGTGTAAACCTTCCGTTTTGTCTACTGAGAGTGATCCACAGAGATGGCAACATAGACGTAGAGCAGTAACAACAAAGTGAAACTTGTGCTCAGCAAGTTGCGACTGAACCGCAACTCAAAAGCTCTTTGTCAGCGAAACAAGATTCACATTTTCAACAACAACGTTAAAGCTGTGCCTCATTATAGGCCTAAAACAAGGGAGATAAACAATACAGACAAGTTACACAATGCTGTCAACAAATACGCCACACTCCTAAGATCAGATGACCCGAAAAGATGTCAAATATCGAACTATGACACACCCCTTCGGGGGGTCGCCATTACAGCCCTATGCTCCACTCAGAGTACCTAGAATAAAGTCAAGCATACCAAGTTATACCGTTTCGCTGTTAAATTTGAGCAACGCGATTCAACGACGTGATTGTCCAAAAAACAGAATATTAATTAACTCATGCAAAGAATGCAAGCGTGCGACTTGAACACATGAAGATGCGAGTACGTGAATCCCTCCAGCTTACACACACCAATGCTAAATTGATTGCAACTAGTAACGAACAACATCCGATAGTCAGTTATGCTGTTTACTTATGCATGGACAATCTAGGGAATCATACACTCGCAGAGACCATGTATGTATGAAAGCACAAGCCTGATCCGGGCAAAGTGCCGCACAGTCGTAGACTGCACGTGGGCTGACATATTGTCAGGTTGCCTAGGTCTAGAAAGATATGAGATAGAAAATAGAAATGGAGACCATTGGGATAATCTGAGTTGCAGCTTGCCACGATTACTTCATAAAGAACGTACTGAGTGTTGGTGGAAAACTGCGTCCCAACTCAATGGAAGGTGTAACCAGTTAAGTCTAATAAATCGACCGCCAACGTCATCGAAGAAGCATCATTATGATATGGTTAGCGTTTCACGTATTCCACGAAGCTGTCTAATCCTTACGGATCTTCTCTCCTCCCTTTGACACAACCAGTGAAACAAGATCGATGTTAGCACGCTGCCCTTTTTGAAAATCGGAGCGATTACTGATTCTCGCAGAGATCGTAACGTGCGCCTTAGTCTATTCATAAACTAGGGCGAAATCGCATCCTTGAGCAATGACGACACTAAGGTATCAGGGCCTAATAACCCAGTGGATCGTGAGATTCCGGAGTTACACTGATAGTCTTGAGAAATATCACCGATGGGGTGTTCCGTATCCACGAAATCTACCAGACGCTGCATGAAACTGTGTAAGGCAAAAAGTGGCGACCCATCTTCCTGACGTATCACCTCGTTGAACCGTAACCGCAAGCTGCCAATAGTGAGCTGGAACAGTGTCCCAAAAAAGAACCAAAGGCGTCATAGAACGTAATCAACGTATATGGTCGTTCCTTAAACTGGAACCAAGACTGCGCTTAATAAGCCTTTATAACACGAAAATCGGTGTTGGTACAATAGTTTGAGAGAATTTGCAGAAACCCAGTGTTCGGCTACATGGAAAGTCAGTTTACAACTAATAATCACGGTCATTTTTAAGGAAAATTGTATCCCAATCAGCCGCCAAATCGCACCGAGAGTTTAGCACCGAATAAGGCATGATATGACTAAAGTGCCTAGTATGAGCGGCAATCTTGCAAACTCCCTCGCCATTAATATCTGAGGGCGATATGATCAATTTCTGTGAACGAGGCCATCGACGGAGATTTTCAGTTGGAACAATGACGCATCTAATGGTGCAAATTTGTGCTAGCAGGGTAAATCCTGTGCTCGGATCAAAAGCTTAGCAGTCTCTTGATAGCGTTTTTCCATGACAATCGAGACCAAACCTTCCACCCAAGATATAGTCGTTTGAAGATAGATAACTTAGACCATGCCTCCAGCTAAAATAATGACGGCACCTCTCAATGCAAAACTGAAGACTTCTTGTAATTTTCCATAGAACTCATCCTTGGTAAAGTTAGAGCTATAACTATTCGATGCATATGCAGCAACCACAAACTGGTAGCGGGATAGCTTGCAACATCAGCCCTTCTTGCACGAAACATGTAATCTTACTCTGCTGGATAGGCATAAATGGCACGATTTGCATAAGCTCGAAGGATTAAACAGTCGAATAACGGAGCTAGTTATGCACGCGCGTTTCTGGCTAAACAGCATAAATCAATATCTAGGCTATGAAGTGTACGAGCCAAAGTTATTTGATTTCCGGTGAGCGCTAACATGTGTGCATTTAATGCAGTCAATTTAAACGGTACGCGAGGGAGGAAGAACGCTCTGGTGACATCAGGAGCAGATGGTGTTTTCGAAGGAGCTAGATGTGAAGGTTTTGATGAACAAGCTAGAGCTGCCAGGGCTACATACAGATGACTACAAAACGGTCACGGTTATCATCAACATTTGCGCGCAGTGAGAGCAGGTAATGAAACTTAGCAAGCAATTTGTCACTTTACCTTTATTTTCATAGTTGCTTGTGGGCGCGATACTATCCGGTTGTCCAGGTCGAAGTACATAGTTGATTTTGGGGCACAACGCTGAGCCTGGCTTATATAACAGAGTTGAAATTGAGTTCGTCTGACCTATATCAATCGACCTTCGGGCATGAGTGGTGAATTCAAGCGTACAAGAAAGGACAGCGACATGAGATTTTTACTAGCCTACGTATAGAAGTGTTCTCGTATTTCTTAATTTTGAAGATGATGAAAAAGCAATGCAATCTTAAAGGTGGCCCGCAAAAATTGGTACGCCTGGCTACAGAAGATCAATCAATGGTCCCGTAAACAAACTGCTCAAATTAACGAATATGAAAGACGGAGCACTTAGATTTCCGAAATGAACACGAGACAACTATAGCGTAGCTGATATTTCCAAAGTTTTATAAGAACTCATGCATAGAGTGAAGTGAAACGTGGTAATGGTAAAAAACATATGGTAGTGTAGAAATAAGAAAATACAAAACGGGAATACAAAATGTTAAAATAAATATATTTCTCGTGAAGAATTTAGAAATAGAATAATTCAGCTCATCCAGAAGTATTATGTGGAGTATCGTGGCTTGGATGCATGTATCCTGTGTTGATATAACCTTCAGGTGAGGAAACGTCAACGTTTTGGGAAACAACCGGTAGATTAACAACGGGACTAGTAGTTGAGATGGGTGGAAATGAACGATTAGAAGATTGCGATGGAGCAGGAGAATCGTTTGATTCAACAGGTCTAGGATTGACCACAGGGGATCGTACAGTAGGAGAATAATGTGCGGTTGAGCTTGGTGAGCTGAACGGATATCGAATGGCCTGTGGGTACGAGGCGTTATCCGAAATCGCGGGAACAAAGTTATCGGTCATGCTGGGGATAGGTGTGGGGTTCTGTTGAGTGGTAGTTCCCGTGTAAGTAGTTGATGACGACATACGAAGAGACCCGGAAGAAGGTGTCTTGGTTAACTGAGACGCAGGTTGACTTGAAATTAAGCACTGATCCGCGGTGTCAGTGTTTTGTATCGAGGTCGGTTGTTTCGTGGCCATACTACGTAAGCCTGTTTGTAAACGATCGACAAGTTTGACCAAGGTTTGTGCCTCTAAATACACTTGATCTGAATCGAAATTGGCATTAGAAGTTGTTGAAGGTGGCGACGAGAAGCACTCCGGTGGCAGACCGGTCCATGCTTCAAGACCATTTAAATGAACTTCAACTTCATTTAGTAGAACAAACACATGACTCAGTTGGTTCCGAAAAGGTTCGATATCACAGCTGACCAGGCTAAAATTAGAACACAAATATATAAAATGGATGCAAAAGGCATAAGTATGTATTGTGCGATAATAGCTAATAAATGTTTAAATTTGGATTAGCACCAACTTACAATGTATAGGTGAATAGGGTGAGGGAAGAGCCTGAAAAATATCTTTATTAGCACGCATTTCTATCAGATTGATTGCTTCGAGATTGCTTAGAGTGATTCAAACAAAGTGAATTTGTCATTTGATCGCTGTGTTTCAAAACGATATCGTTCACTAAAGTGATGTGTTGCTCATATCCCCCGAAATTACACTTTACTATCGGTTTCTGGATGCTTGCGGTCATCATATGGAGACAGTAAGATTAGGTTCAGTGAACCTTGCAGCAGTGGATAAATGGTAAACAAATGTTCCAAAGTTGTCATAGCCGGGGGTGGCAGTGGGGTAAGCTCCCCACTGTTTATAAAATGCCTCCCATATTGGCATGCGTCTCAAATAGCCTCTGACACCAAGTCAGCTTCTGGCCTGCACAGTGGCTCCTCCGAGCCCGGCTAAACTGCTTCTACCACAGAGAAGGTGCGAGGGCGAGTGACTGGCGTCCTGAAACCAGTTTGCTTATCGGGAGATTGTAGCTTCCGTTAGCCTGAGAGGGCATTTCATCTAAAGGGAGGAAAACCCTGATTTTAATCCTCCGCTGCTTGTGGGATACCCGTTCGCGGGAAAGGCTTCGGGAGAAAACCCTGAGGAAAAACCTGGAACAGAGTCTGGTAGACCACCTCTTTCTGGCAACTCCCTGCTGCCTGGCAGGTCGCACTTGGTTGTGCAAAGGCTAGAGAAGCTGACTCGAACAAACGCCGAGTGGTGCTGGGGACGCCGCTTTGTACCCAAATTCCCAAGAATCTTCTTTGAAGCCGACTCATCCTCCAGAGGAGATAGTCGCACAAAGTAAAGTAAGTGTGCATGGTACGGATTGACGTGCGAGCAAAATGGTTAGAAGTTGAGCGCAAAAGTTACCTGAGCCATCATATCGATTAGGTCATTCAAGTTCAGCTGCTGCCCTTCCTCACTATGAAGAAAATCGATCAAAGCCCCTTTAGCCATGAGTTCGGTGATAATGTATACCGGCTGATCTTCCGGTTGCGTGCATACACCAAGTAGTTGAACAATTCGTGGGTGATGGAAGGCGTGCATCAGTCTGGCTTCCTCGATAAATCGGGTTCGATCGGTGTGATCCAGTCGCATTTTGACGGCGACCTCCACGGAATCGTTCCATTTGGCCAACCAAACCTCGCCGAAACTCCCATGACCGAGGCGACGAATTGTTCGTATTGACTCACGGTTAACCTCGAAATCGCGAAATTGCACTGGAGGACGGTAGTCACGAGGACAAGGCAAAGTCAGTCGACAACAAAGGCCCTCGGCAGTTTCTGTACAAATAAAAAAATGAATCAGAGAAGCTGGAAAGTCGAAGGATAATACTCCAATAGTTCAAACGTAATGAGCTGTTGATTTTTACGAACTGGAAAAATACGAAAAAGTGGGACAATATCAAGTAGTCGACAGATAGTAAACAAAGTTCAACTTAAATGCTAAG
This sequence comes from Atriophallophorus winterbourni, assembly GCA_013407085.1. Classification (NCBI taxonomy): domain Eukaryota; kingdom Metazoa; phylum Platyhelminthes; class Trematoda; order Plagiorchiida; family Microphallidae; genus Atriophallophorus; species Atriophallophorus winterbourni. Next base: position 25,296 of record JACCGJ010022134.1, read on the forward strand.
TATGGTAGGTACGACGAAGTACGATGCTCAAACAAATAACGAGAGAGTGATTCCCAGTCAAGCGCTCAAGACGCTCGAAATGATCAATGTATCGTGGTACTGGGGATGTGAGCAACACAACACATTGACAGAAAGTAGTTTGATAGTGACGGAAACGAGAAAGAATTCGGTGTAGAGTCAATATACATTAATTAAATCCTATTTTTACGAAGAAAGCTTACAGCTGCCATTACAGGAACTATAAATCACATCGTTTACTTTCTACGATCGGAATCTACTGTCTTTGTAGCAATGTATTTCCATCGCATACTCGAATGTGCAATCGCGCAACACTTCAGTGCTGTACAGCTAACACCGTGCTAAATTGATTTGCCGCCGGTAGTGAGCTGCATGCGAAAACACGCTGGATTCTCACTACCATCTCTATTTTCATTCACATATCTATCAGGACCGGGACAACCTGACGGTATGTTAACCAACGTGCAGTCTATGACTGTGCGGCGCTTCGCCTGGATCAGACTAGTGATGTTACAGTTACATACATACATTTACATCGCGATGTGGCAGGACCGCCTTATGCCACTGTTCTTTTTTAGCTTCGTGATTTACTATGTCCTAAGAAAGACTTTAACTGGTCTGAGGGTTGTGGGAGTGATAGTGTCGGGTGAGATAGCGCGAAAATAATGTTGCACTTGTCGGAGATGGTCTTAATATAACGGAACAAGACTTGGTCTATCTGGCATTCGAAGCTTCAAGGTATAGAAGCGTTTCTCTCCCATATCATACTGCCTGTGATGTCAATCTAAAAGTGGTCGACAGTTTTATCTCTGTTGCCTGGTACTGTCGCGGACGAGATCACACAGCGTGTACGCAAAGCGGGTAGAGTTCGCTAGCCTTCGATGACGCGACGTTTCGCTTCATACTAGTGTACAACGCACGATGATCAATCTTGCAGCACTTTGGTTTCTGTGCAGCTAACCCGTGCTAAATTGGGTTGCCCAGAGTATGAGCTGCAACGCTTAAACGAGGCTGGCAAAGTCTAACATACCATTTGCCTATTCTGTTTTTCTGGGCCCTTATATCTGTCTAGGCCTGGGCAACCTGAAACAAGTATTGTAGCCCACGTCCATTCTCGGACTGTGTGGCAAACCTTGCTTGATCACTGTGCCTTTTTATACCATACATAATACAACGCATTCGTAGCTAGCTACCCTTTCTGCATGTTGGAATCTTGATCTATGTCGAGAAGACGCTTTGTCGGCTTTCTGTTTTTTTGACCCCCTTTGGTCTAAGTAGGATTGTTGTTGTTTCGGGTGGCAGCATTGCGTTGTTAATAATAAGATGTTTGCAACCAGTGTTCGGTGACAAAAGGCCATGGACTGATGCTGCGCCGATGGTTGGTACATGTTTTAAAATTCATTCGTCCCCCGCTTATCATACCCAGCCTTATTCGCAGATATTTTTTGAGGCTAGGGGAAACAACGGTATCCAGTCACGACGTAGATCACTGGGATGAAACTCACTCAATAGCGCTAGGTTTCATTGGGGCATATTGGTTTTGCCTGTGTGAACCGATCCAAAGATCTCACCTAATATTTAGTTGGTAGCAGCAAAGCGAAGTTAGTGGTGACAATGTATCATATAATCATTCTTTTATCAATATCATTGTGTTGTATTTAATATATACAAAAATCGCCGGCAGTTAAAGTAAAAAAGCAAGCTGCTTCATCTACAGATTTGCATATTTTGCTTGCTCGCTTTCTTTGTATGCGTTTCCTCACCTGCTTTGATGCTGGTTCCGACCTGAGGATGAGTACAATAAGCTTGGCGGGAGATGTCTCGTAGTCAGACAAACTGCCCAGATAAAGAGCTTGAGATACTGACAGGATCGCCAGATCCCCAGAGAACCAACAAGCAATTAGAGTGGTCCTATTCTAACTAGGCTAAGAGATGGATTTTTATAAAAACTAATTGTTGGCCAACATCCAAAACTTAAAATAACATCTAGGCTGACATAGTTGGGCACTGATATCAGTGCAGTATTTGCCAAGACGACAAAAAGTTCAATTATGAACTAACATGAAGCACCATGTTCAGGAAATTTCCTTGAGGTTGAATCCTGAAAACACCAATTGGACAGAAATTCAAGACAACAAAAATTAAAAGGCACGACGGAGTTCCTATCAGTTTGAACGAGACTATTTATAGTAAGATAAATACAGCAACAGAACGGGAACGAGATGTGGAGGAGAAGACGCTTGCGAAATTATGAAATTACGGATAAACCCTGATTTTATTCAGATCACCTAGTTTTACAACAAACATTAGCACAACTAAAATGCTTCTATATCCAAATACTAATAATCCATATTGATGTCATGTGGTCACGATGATTGTGACGATAAAGTAAAACAGCACAACCTTGTTAAAAATAGCAAATACGATTGTTTCACGCAACACACTTACTCGAATAATAGCTAATCAGATCTTTGATATTGGGGAAGGTAATTCGATTGCTGATGTAGTAACCTGCTTCGTTGTCCAGAATACGGATTCGATAGTGTTTCACGACCCACATGTTACGATCTTGATCGTAGTGTCGAACGGATAACGCGTAGTTTTGATTTTCTAAAAGTGATTGAATAATAATAAGAAGCTCATTGACTGTCGAGCTGGAACAACAAGGAACAAAAATGAAATATGATCATTAAGATTAAGGGATGTGCACAAGATCCGAGAGTTATGAGCCCGTTTTCAGACTACTTTTGGTTATTCAGTGCTCTTGAAAAATCCATCTTGTTGCTGCATCAACCAGTAGTTGTATTGGCATCGCTAATACTTTACTTACTAAAGTTCGTAGGCTTTCTTTTTATGCATTTCGTCGTCGTTCTCTTGGCGTTAAGTCTACGCTAATTTCTCGCTTCATATTCCCTGGTATATTACCTCATATTCTGTACCGTTACCCTGCTATTTTTCCCGCACATCTCTCAAAAGACTTTGTGTTGCTCAGACGTTGCATCAAGATCATATCACGCGCAAGTTCTATTTTTTTATGAGGATATTCTTGAAAAAACCTTAAACAAAATTTTCTTCTTGCGATCAGTTTATAAATAATATCCTCAACGATAATTCCCACCCGCTGCATGAGGATCTCTTTAAAAGTCAATCTTGGTCAAGAACTCGTTCAAAACACATCATACTGCCTTCTAGAACGTCATCATATCGGATGTCATTTATTCCATTTGCTTCACGTTACATTTGCCAAAGAGAACTGCTTATTGAGAAATTACGGTCTAATATGTTTCGTTGATATCATGTGTACATTTTCGCCGAATATTTCTGTGTAACTTGTACAGTATTCGCTGTGCGTGTGTATATTTAAAAGCTGGTCTGATGCTGAAATTTCGAAAATTTTCGAATAAAGCTTTGTCCTTCTTTCCATATGGTACATTTAAATCAAACGTAAAAGGCGAAGGAATTTTACTGGCTGTGGTTACGCGAATTTCCATAGCACGCGCTCCACCAGCAATAAACGCGGCTGCATCAGAACCCTATTCAACGAAACAGCAATACATTGCAGCACAGAGGAGCTGAGAGGTTGCTCAGGAGTAGACAGATATGAGAAAGAAAAGATAAAATAGAAATGGTAATAAGAATTCAGCATATTTCAGCATGCAGTTCACCACCGGTGGCAAATCAATTTAGCATGCAGTTAGTCACACAACACGGTCAAGTACTGCACGATTAGTCATCCGTGTCTAGAGTAACTTTGAACTAATCATGAAGAAGAAAATAATGGTGTCATAAATGGACGCGAAATGTGAATCACACACACAATATCATTAAACATGACATAAATGTTTTGACTAAATAAATTAAACAGGGTTCATAGTGCCAAAATCAGTTAATACGCGATCACAAAGGATTGGGCGAAGAACTAAATTACAAACACAGAAGATAAACGTTTTTTTAAATATACGTGTATACACGAAAGGCAGTGATAACTAACCTGAGCTCGACCGAATAAGATAGGTGCCCTTTGGATTACCGACACGCAGGAGCCTTCTATCTGCTTCTCGTCTACTAATATCGTACCATGCATCCAAACTAGTGGGAAGGCCGTCGTCAATGAGTACATAGTTGCTGGGAATATATCCTGTAGCACCGGTACGTTGATGCCGAGCAAGCCACCATTGAGAAGAGACATCAGACACAAACATTGTGTCTCCTTTTCGAAACGGCAAATCGTCAGGATGTTGACCTTGATAGGTGTAGAGTGCACGAACACGAATTTGTTGAACAGGGGCCATTGGGAGTGGAGGCTGCATGGAAAGTAAACTATTTGGTTGAAGAGTCTGTGGAAGTTGCAACTGATTATGACTTTGATTGGCTAACATCATTGAATTGTTAACACTCAACCCGTAAGCAGCACGATGAGCAGATGCCAAGGCATTCAAATCAGTAACGGCTTCACAAGGTGTTTGATCGGCGTGTTGCATAAGAGACCTTGTGTTGTTGGAACCGTTTTGGGGATATGTATGTGGAGTAGTCCCGGGTACATGCTTGACGGTATTTTGATGCGGAATGCATAAACAGTTGCCCATTTGATCAGGAGACAAATTGGAAAATTTGAAATGGAACGCGATTTATCATGTCAGTCAAGAACGACGAAAATTAAATAGGACGAATCACCGAAGCTGAAATAAAATCCCTTAGAGACAATATTGACCAGTTAACAGAGCAATAGCAGAGATACAGCAAACAAAGTTTTGAAAATATTATTTTACGATAGGGATACAAGATATCTTGAATTAATTTGAATTTCATCTCGAACGGTGCAAGGGAGACTTGCAGGATCGCTGTGAAAGCAATGGAGACGAAAATGCTTCCAGATACTGATTGGTTCATTATTGGAAATGGCATGTTATTGCACTTAGCAAGTTCATATTAATAGGTTACCGACAACAATTATTACCGCATGGATACCAGTAAACGATGCTAAAAAGTTTGACATTAGTGAGTAAAACAATACAGCTGCAACTGACATCACACATGTTTTGATTTGGAAGAGAGCCGTTCCAGTCCTGGGTGTTTTTACACTGGTTAGGCACAAAACACATGCCATACCTTAAAGCTTCAAGTGCCAGGCTGTTCGTGGCTAGTTGCATTATACGAGGGTCATCTCCCAGAAGTGCGATGTCATCTGCATACTTTAGATGGGTAGTGGTATGTCTCACAAGCACAGGAAAAGCATTTAATTCGTAAACAGACTGGCTCAGTCGGCAGCAAGAGTGATTCAGTATGGAAGTTTATTGTAGGTGTACAAAAGCACAAATGGCAAGCTTAAAAGGGAAAAGAGGTTTTATGTAGATTGCTAACTATTACATAATGCACCCGTACGGTTCCAAGGTTGTCACGGCAGGAGTGGTTTTTTGGGTTAAGCTACCAATTCCAAAAATGCTCTAATGGCGCGCGTCTCATATAGCCTCTAACAACCGTCTAGCTCTTGGCCTGAATGCGTATTTCTATATGACCCGGTGGATCTGCTTCTACTGAGGAGAAAAGAGACGAAGACAGCTGACTGACGTCTCAAATTCAGCTTGCTTCGGGCAGGTAAAGCTCGTAAGTCGACGAAGTTGGTCCACCTAAAGGAAGAAAAATCCTTATATTAAACCTCTAATGTTTTTTGTTACATCCAATTATGGAAAAAACTACAGTAGTCAAGCTCGAGAAAAATTAGGTAGCCGTAGTCTCGTTAGGCAGTCTGACGTTGTATTCAACTTCGTTCTGCCAACCCTTGTGACGACATCGTTGTCCAAACGTATGGGCCTAGCTGTTGATTTGGTTCCAATGGTGTCATGGAGACGGCGCAATTGCTGCATGGGAAACAGCTAGTTCTCCATGTTGAATTGTCCTGGCGTACATCTCAAAGCACCAATGGAGAGGACACTCAATTCCACTTCAATGGAAAACAACGCGGGAAGAAGCAGATACCGGTCAAAAGCTATGGCTCGACCGGCGTAGAGCTCACGGTCTGGGGCTGCTTCCGACGGTGGGAGAGACTTTCAGGTTTCATTGGACGGCTACCACCCGCCTCAAGCTGGGCAGCCCCCAGTCAATAAGGTGTTGTCTCACCACGGTCTGCTATCCACATTGGGTGCATGGCGATTAGTAATCAACCGACAAGCAGACTGTAATTTTTCCGCACCAGCGAAACGAAATACTAAACAAATGTCAGTTCTTAAACTGGGAACCTGGAACGTCCGGTCTATGCTACCAGGATTTCATGACGAAGTCTCGAATATCAGAGGCGTAAGAAAATCTGCTGTGATTAACAATGAGCTAAAACGCCGAATGTCGACGTGGCTGCGCTGCAAGAGACGCAATTACCAGACACTGGTATGCTATCATAAAGAGATTACACATTTTTGGAAAGGAAGGTGTTCTGATGAGCCTCGACTGCATGGAGTTGGATTTGCTGTGCGAAACAGCCTACTAAAAGCAGCAGAACTCGGCAGCAGTGGGAGCGAACGAATTTGGACACTAAATCTGAAGTGCATTACTGGTACCATTACGTTGGTCAACGTTTAGGCACCGACGCTCTCTGCGACGCCTGTTGAAAAAGACGCTTTTTATCATAACCTCACAACAGTCCTCAAAAACGTGTCACTAAAAAACGGTGTAGTGGTATTGGGTGATTACAATGCCAAAGTTGGTGCAGATTACGAGTCTAGACAAAACTGTCTCGGAAGGTTCGGAGTAGGTAAAACCAATGAGAATCGACAACTCCTTTTAGAACTGTGCACATGATTCAGTTTTTTCAGTAACACTTTCTTTCAAACAAAACCACAGCATAAATCTCTTGGAAACATCCTCGCTCTAAGCATTGGTATCAGCTTGATCTTATTCTTGTTAGGTGCACTAATATAAGAAGCGTACTTCTCACCAGATCATATAAAAGCGCAGACTATGACACTGACCATTCGCTGGCTTGTGCAAAACTGAAGCTTCTCAATCGAGATTTTACCGCACCGAATTGTCTGCTAAGCCAAGGATAGACATCACTCGCACGTGCGAACCTAATCTACCTGCGCAATTTGCAAAAGCTTTCACAACCGAGTTCAACAAGACAACCCCACTCGAATCGGCTTCACAAAAACCGGGAATCGCCAGAAAGCTACATATGCCGAGTCGCACTTTCCACTTACGGTCCGAGGAAAGCTCGAACGGGCACTGGTTCGAAGAAAAAGCTTCTGGGATGACTGTTCTGTTGGATGAGAAACGGTCAACATTATTGAGGTTCAAAGGTATGCCAAATGATAAAAACTTACTACTTCTAAGAGCAGCTAGAAATAATGTCCAACAAAGTGCAAGACGATGTGCAAATGACTATTGGACTGAAATTAGCCTTAGTATCCGAAAAGCTGCGGATACTGGAAAATTTCACGCTATGTATGATGGGATCAAGAGAGCCATTGGTCCAAACAAACTTAAAACGGCTCCCATTAAGTCTGTATCTGGCAACCCGATTGTTGACAAAACTCAGCAGATGGAAACATGGGTAGAGCATCTAGGGATATACGGTACTTGAAAATGTTGAGCGGTAGACAACCATTGAACATCTAGATACTCCCCCTAGTTTTGATGAGCTCAATAGAGCAATCGACAGCTTAGCGAATTGGGAAGCCCCTGGTGACGATGGAATTCCACTGAAGCTCATCAAATGCTGTAAAACAGCATTATTATAGCCTCTTCACCATTTGCTTCTCAAGTGTTGGCAGGAGAAGTGTGTCCCGCAAGAGATGCGAAAGACGAAGATCATCACGCTATTTAAGAATAAGGGTGTGTCGTATATCGCTGTCTGTTTGTCTTGTACTGTCTTTTTATACTATAAACTCGTGACCACATATAAACGCATCCCTCTCCCTTTTCAACCGTATATTGTATCAACAAGTTGTTTAAAGTCCAAATCTCGGATCTTCTTACTCTCTACTTGTTGGGTTCTCTATAATCAATTCACCACAATTTAAACAACTTGTTGATACAATATACGGCATGTACTAATACACGGCAGAGAACCGTATAGGTGACAGGGTGATTGAGGCGACTGCAACAATTACAGAGGAATCTTACTTCTGAATGTTGTCGTTTGCTAAAGTCTTACAGATCCGGCTAAAAGTTTTTGATGATATATATATTTATATATTTACACAATCATTTAAAAATGAAAAAGTGCCACCCGGCAATGCACGAGAAAAAGAAAGAAAGAAAAAAGTACAATATGAGGGGGAATTTTTTTTGTCCATTGTTCCACATGTCGATTTTTTCAATTTTTTTCACAAAGTTGAGGGGGGAACACAAAATAGAATGCACTCTCTCCACTGTTGCCGGTTCTCAGCCATCGTCGACAGCGTGTCAAGCCACAGACACTCACTATCCCTTGGACCCCACCCAGGAAGCCGCGTTCGTCCGACCCGAGCTAAACCCGACGTCAAGCGTTTTAAGGCCTTCTTCCAGGTCAGCGGTTGTCCATCTGAACACCGCAGCCAGCCTGGGCCAACCGACACACGCAGCGCGCGGAAGGGTAGGCGCTCAGGCTTCATTCTCAAGACATGCCCTAGCCAGCGGAGACGGGAATGGTCGATAAGGTCTCGTAGCATCAGGCTGCCCACACCTAGAACACGGTGCCTCACTTCAACGTTGCTAGTGCGGTGTTGCCACCACACTCGTGCAAGCCTCCGTAAACATCGATGTTCAAACACCTCCAAGCGACGGAGCTCTTCTGCGCGTACTGCCAAGCTCTCGCACTCGTAAAGCAAGACCGACCTGACTGAGGCCAGGTAAACTCTCCCCTTGAGTCTCAAACTCACGTCAGACCGCTTCCAGAGATGACCTAGACTAGTGAACGCGAAGCGAGCTCTCGCAATGCGAGAGCCGATCTCACTTTCCAGCCCTCCTCCCGCCGTGATGCAGCTACCAAGATAGGTGAACTGTTCCACACAGTCCAGACTGAGGTCATCGACCGTCAGAGTGGGCTGCTTCTGAAGCACGCTTTTAGGACGAGGACAAAAGGAATTTACCTACGCACGCGAAGTGATGGCAAGCTTTTTAACGTAAACCGGTTGAGAGCACAAACCAAGGTACGGGATGTGCTAATTTGTGACCTGCTGTTTGCCGACGATGCAGCCATTATTGCTCACTCCCAAGAACATCTCTAGTCGCCAATGGACTTTTTTCGTCGGCATGCGAAGCATTTGGTCAAACAATCTGCATGAGCATGAGCAAGACCAAAGTCCCGGGTCAGGGGATTGTATCGACTCGATTCATCACTGTTGGAAGCTATCAGCTTCAACCAGTACATCATTGCACATATCTTGGTTCAACCGTTGCGCATATCGCGCTGGGCACGGATATTGAAAAGTGTATTGGCAGAGCAGCTGTCATTTCCCCCCTGGATTAACTCTCGTGTTTGGGGCAACCGAAAGTTGACTGTAAAGGCAAAGATGATGGTATACAGTGCGTGCGTGTGTTACAGCACAAGTCTGATCCAGGCAAAGGGCGTACTAAATGCTTTACTGTACGACAATGAAACTTGGACCACCCACGCAAGAAACGAACGGAAGCTGAATGCATCCCTTCCACGAAGCAACCGTCGTATCTTGAACATACAGTGGATAAACAAAGTGACTAATGCTGAAGTGCTTTCAAAGGCTGGTCTACAGAGAATGTTCACCCAACAAAGACAGCGCCGCCTGCGGTGGTTTGGCAACGTCTACAGAGTGGAAAAAGGTCGTATTCCGAAAGATCTACTTTATAGTGAGTTGAAATCAGGAACTCGACCACTGGGTAGACTGCACTTGCCGTACAAAGTCGTTCGCAAAAGATATATGAAAGCTCTTGGCATTGGCCCCACGAATTGGTATGAACTTGTGCTTGACCGCTCATATTGTAGGCATTGTGTAAAGCGTCGTCTGTAAGCTAGGGAGAAACAGATACAGTTCTTATCTGCCGAACGCAGATCACACCGCAGGCGTGCAAATGACACCGATCGACCGAGTTTTGCCTGTCGTTGCCAGCGCTGTGGGAGAGATTATTCTAACCGAATCGGATTGTTCCGTCATTCGAAAAGCTGTGGAACATGAAATTCATGCGATTGTGATGTACATCCATGGTCGACATCGACCGAAGGAGGCCAACAACAACATAATGTACGCTTGGAGGTTACCTTACTAAAACCTTCCCAGGTGATATTTTGTTGTGCAACTGGATATATTGCGTCAAATGTTAAAGGAAACTTTCTGTTTATTAAACCTTCTGCTTGAGAACAGTTATTTAGAACGTTTGGGTTCGGAGTGGATTTGTAATTAATTATAAATATTTCTATGAATTGATGCAGGGTGTCCTCCGCTTTGAGTCAAGAAATGGTTTTCTTGAATGTGTCAACGAAACGTTCTGCATTCCTGTTCGATTGCGTGAACGGATGTTATTGCGTTGACAGAACTCGATAAAAATTGCGGAGGTGAAAACAGTTCCGTTATCTGACCCAAAAATGTCTGCAACAACGAAACTAGTGTAAACATGACAGAGTTTCATGATGGTGGCATCGGAATGTTTTAAGTACCATGTGAGATATTTCGGGCCAATTGCTGTATGATGTACGAAAGCACAAGCCTGATCCAGGCAAAGTGCCGCAGAGTCATCGACTGTACGTGGGCTAGGATACTGTCAGGTTGTCCAGGCCTAGACAGATATGAAGGGGGATATAGAAATGGAAATAGACAGTATAAGACAGTAGTCTTCAGAAAATCTTTGACTTCCAATCATTCGCTTGTACGAGCTTTTTCAGACCATAAATGGAAACAGCGAGTCGGCAAGTACAGCTTTTTAGCAATTACTGTTATTCAGAAGCTGATTCGGGTGATGTTTCGTTGAGCACGGTTATGAAATCTTGTTCGAATCGAACAGCAAGATTAGGTTCGACCATGTACTGCCCATCAAAAAAACAAACCGCTAGTTCCATACAACCTCGCAGATCAGCAACTAGATTGTAGAGAACGAATAAGAATCTGAAATCATTATTTAATGTGAACTAGTCTGCTCTACAAAACTGCAGCCATTTAAGCTTTCTTAGGTGCACACTAGGAACTTTCGATGCTCACATCTTTCCACATCATTTTACATCAGTCCACAGTTGGAATAGCCCTTCAGTGTCTGAAGCCCATGGCTTCAGGAAGTACAGCGAATGGAGCAACCGCAGCGCAGAGCTGCATAGTTCAATCTAAGTTTCCAAATGTATCTTGCGATGAACTTCCGATACGGTGTAAATTGTTCTCGCTTACAGACCGTCTGTGTGGAGATATTACCTTTGTGTTTTGTGCCATAACCGAACTTGATCATCGATGTAGGAATCTCTTACACTTGTCCTCTCTTGTTCACCACTGCCAGAGTGGTGCTGGGGACCGAGTAGTGCTTGGGACGCCGCTTTGTACCCAAATTGCCAAGAATCTTCATTGAAGCCGATTCATCCTCCAGGAGGAGATAATCGCACAAAAGTAAAGTAAAAGTTCACCACTGCGGGCATCACATCAAGTTGTGGAACAATACAAGTCTCCACTGCCAAAGAAACTGTTAACAATTCGTATCTCTTGATCCAAAAAAGAACTGCCTGTAAAGGTCGTCAGTTCACTGTTTCTTTTTTAGGCAATTTTGGACGCAGATTTTGAAGGGCTTCTCAACGAGTACCTTGCTTGAGATCTATTGGAGGTTCCAAAGGTTGTCATAGCTGGGGGTGGCAGTGGGGATAAGCTCTCACTGTTTATAAAATGCTCTCATATGGCGCGCGTCTCAAATAGCCTCTGACAACCAAGTCCAGCTTCTGGCCTGTACGAGTGGCTCCCCGAGCCCGGCGGAACTGCTTCTACCAACAGGAGAAGGGGCGAGCGCGAGTGACTGGCGCCTGAAAACCAGTTTGCTCCGGGCAGATGTAGCTCGTTAGCCTGGGAGAGCATTTCATCTAAGGGGAGGAAAACCCTGATTTTCAACCTCCGCTGCCTTGCGGGATACCCGATCGCGGAAAAGGCTTCGGGAGAAAACCCTGAGGAAAAATCTGCAGCGGTTAGTTGGTGCACACCACCTCTTTCTGTCAACTCCCTGCTGCCTTGCATGTCGCACTTAATTGTGCAAATGCTAGAGAAGCTGACTCGAACAAACGCCGAGTGGTGCTGGGGACGCCGCTTTGTATTCAAATTCCCAAGAATCTTCATTGAAGCCGACTCATCCTCCAGGAGGAGATAGTCGCACAAAGTAAAGTAAGTAAGTATGGGAGGTTCGACTGAACATGAAGATGAAGGTAAAGCAGTTCTTCTCGCCGCTCAGTACAATTTGGTTTACACAGAGGAGACGCTTCCCATTCCTTTGCTTCATGAGAGCAACGCCGAAATGCCGGATATCTCAATCTTGCCAGAGATGGTGCAGTATTTACTAGAACGACTCGATGTACACTCAGTACCTGGCCCGGACGATATACACCCAATGCTTTTAAAGGTATTGTCGAGTATCATACGTAAACCACTGGTGCTAATCTTCAATTTATCACTGAGGTATGGTAGGTTACCTAAAGATTGGAAGTACGGCATTGTCAAACCAATGTATAAGGGCGGTGAAACCAGTGATCCGGCTAACTACCGACCGGTTACCCTCACTTCGGTAGTTGTGAAGACTCTGGAACGACTGCTGAAAAACCAGATTGAAGATTTTCTCCTTACAACCAGTCAGCTAACATCTGCTCAGCATGGTTTTACGCCAAGACGATCATGCGCATCCAATCTCATCACTGCTCGCGAGCACTGGTGTGCTGAACTTGATCTGGGTCACCTGGTAGTCACTGCCTTCATTGACTTCAGTAAGGCTTTTGACCGTGTTCCATTTCAACGTCTATTGCTCAGGCTCCCTGCTCGTGGTGTAAAGGGACCTGTTCTAACTTGGATTGAAGACTTCCTTGTTGACCGTTATACACAGGTCGAGGTTAACTGAGTCAAATCGCAGATTACACGTCCAAATTCTCGGGGTTCCGCAAGGATCTGTTCTCGGCCCGTTACTTTTTAAAGTATATGTTAATGACCTCCCCGACTCATTAAATATGAATTGTCTACTTTTCGCGGATGATCTGAAAGTTTGGGGTACAGTAAGCTATTCTGCTGATAATACTATTTTCCAGAACGAATTGAACAAATTGCTTGATTGGACGGTGAAATGGCAGCTTCCTGTAAACCGACAGAAATGTGCTTTTGGGGCCAAGCACGCCTGAAGGTGCGTACTTCCTCGGGGATCATCAACTGAAGTGGGTTGATACTGAACGTCACCTGGGTACAATTGTGACTCGGTCGCTTAAATCCAAGGAGGATACGAACAGAAAAGCTGCTGATGCAAAGCGCGCATGGTGCGCTATTAGTCGGTCGTTTTCGGTGATTACTCCACAAATGTTTCGCACTCTTTATTCCACATACGTGAGACCTGTTTTGGAATATGGTTTGCCAGCCACCTATTCACAAACTAAGGGAGAACGTGACCAGTTGAAAAAAATGCAAAGGCGGGCGACGAAACGAGTACAAGGATTGAAATCAATTCCTTATGTGGAAAGAGTTCAACGCCTCAACCTCATGTCGCTCAGTATTCGGCGTGTGCGCTACGACCTGCTGCTAACTCGTCGCATATTACTGGGAGCTTATGGTGACGAGCTGCGCGAGTTTTTTCCTCTCGTGACGGATTCAAGAACCCGTGGCCATGCTCTAAAGCTTCAGAAGCGAAGGACACTACGCCTACCACAGGGATTCACGCTCTCAACAAGAATTGTTAACTTGTGGAATGCGCTTCCGGAAGAGGTTATTTCAGCAAGCTCTGAAAACCAATTCAAGCAACTTCTGGATAAGGTATTGCCTGTAATCACGGCGAAGCTGAACAACACTGGACAGGATTTCTTCAACTGAGGTTCTCCTGGACTATGTTGCTGATATAAAGAAATGCGTCTTACAACGGCTTGACCCCTTGTCGTCTATCAAGGAGAAGAAGAAGAAAAGGCGTATTTAATCTGTTTGACGTATTCCACCACTTCTGATGCGTTCCAAATTACCAACTATTCCAGATTAAATACTACCGAAACCAAGTTCACATGTCTGTTTTAACAACAAGGTTCCGACCTCCGCTGCACTTGATGCGGCGAGAAGACTTGTTTGGGGTCGATACTATCAGCACAAATGACATAATAATCTCACCGGGGTGCAGTTCGAACACAAATAAAGTCCGCTTTCCGAACTTTGAAGCCCATATCCAGATTTTTGTCATTGTTTATAACACTGCGTAAACGATCCTGTCAATTTTTAAAGATATGCTAATTTTACAACTAAAACTTGATAAAATTAACATTAAAATTTAAAAGGAGCGGCAATAAAGGGCAGTTTTTCCGCAGGCAATAGTCAATAGTCAATAGTATATTATGGTACAAAAAGCTATGAGCCTAAAATATAACCATAGGATA
>JACCGJ010022135.1:6392-32062 GCA_013407085.1 Atriophallophorus winterbourni
TTGGCTTCGGATGGTATTCGAATCCCCGACCATCGCCATTGTAGTCCCACGCCTTAACTACCTGGGCTACCGTCCACCGTTTGACCGATCGCAATTAAGCGTTTATGAACTGTTCTCCAGACTGGCATATTTGAGTAGCTTTGTTTGCCAAACCAGTTTAGAATTCTTGATGTATTACAGCAGGCTTGGACTGCATCTTAAACTTCACTGCGATCGTAATTGAGAACCATGTGGGAATCCCGGATCTATGGCTATAGATTTAAATTTTTCATTTTAGCCCAATATTTCGTTCAAAAGCATCGTGGTTTCTTTGTTAGAATGTGCTGTAATTTCCATTAGTCTAGGCATGCTAGTTCAGACATGCATGAAGTGTACTAAAAGGTTACTTTTATGAAGAACACGGAGTTGCGATTGCTGGTCGTAGTGACTCATAAGATCTGACCATGAAAACGTGAAAAAATTAAATTTAAAAAATATGTTTCATTACGATAACATTTACATTTTAAAGCTTTTCAAAATTACTTTTCAACTCTATTTATTCGACAGAATGAGATGATTAATTACGAAATGTCGTACAGCATAAGACCAGTTCTTTTTCGTTCACACCTCTTTCCCTCCCTACTTGGACAACTTTGGACCATTTCAAAACCGGAAGTTTATTTTTCCTATCAAACACAACATTTCATGCCTATTGTCTAGTGTTCGATTGCTGAAGAATTTCCGGGTGAAAATTGGTTTATTAATTGAAATGATTGATTAAATTAATTCGAGATTTCATAAAACCAAACTGAGCGTGAGCGTTTTTAAAAGTTGTCGTGGGCATCGGTTAACGAGTCCAACTTGCGTCCCCGTGGCTTTCGGTTTCCTACTTGCTGTGTCACGTGATTATGACGGCTCATTCAAATTTAAGGTCAATCGCCATGAATCGATCCAAGCTTTGTGGTCATGTGACAGACGAGAGAATTTGAATTGCGCATAATGGGGCCTGAGTGTTTCCCCCACAAACGGTGCACCAACAAAACAATAGTTCTGTTTTTAAAGACCCGCCACTAATTCGAAAATTCAAATTCGGAAAAATAACCCTGTCACTTGTATCTTAGGTCCTATGATGGATAATTGACCAAAACGTTTAAACGTCTACCGGACTCATTAAAAATGGTTGCTAAGGCAGCCTAGATGATCGATAGCATGCGTAAAAAGCGGATAACCGGTTATAAATGTGATAACTCTAATCTCTCTCTTCTGTTACCGCGAAATCAACCTACTATCGCTCTCGCAAAGAGCACACGAAAATGGTCGACTTTTCGATTCAAACGACAAAAGAAGTTATGTAAGCATAGCCTAGCCATAATCATAATGCTAGTTACACAATGTTCCATGCAGTGGAAGATTGCAACATTTTGGTCTAGATTCAAGATTCAAGATTAATGGTTGAACAAGCTACTACCATAACCATGGTAACCATAATAACCATAGAACAGAACAATGGGTACGAATATCTGTGGCAGAGTCCGTTTGGAGTATGGTATTGCCAACTTGCAAACAATGACCACGGTTGTTACTGGAAGTTCGAAGGTGGAATAATATGTCCAGGGGGTAGGAAACAGTATTAAGTATTTTGTATGGGAGGATGAGATCACTCACATTCTCCTTTGTGCAAGTGACCTCAGCTCCCGTCTTGTGAGTCGCAAGGCGAATGGCTTATTTTCGAGTCTATTAACAAGCTTAAAGGCTCTCTGATATATGCGATCCAGAAGTAAAATGTCTTTTTGGAGCCATAGTGTCCAGGCTTGTGAAGCTATATGACTTTACCCAAAGAAGGATAAGGCGCGATATTATTGTACCTATAAATTTTGTCTACCGAAGGACACCCACTAAGGCACTTGTTTCAAAATTGTGGTAAGAAAATGGTACATGTTTATCCCCCCCTCTCTCTCTCTATCTACGATCCAATTTGATTGCCGGGTCCTTTTTTCGCTCTGTGTTGTTTTTCTTGGATTGCCTTCCAGTTGTAAATATTATATGAATGGTCGATCGAATTGACCGAATTTAACAAATGGCTCAAAAATTAAACTACATTTATGGGAGTTAGGTGCTTTGGTTATTTTCAAGGTTATTGAGGAATCGAAGCTCTTAAACAAAGAAGATGTCACCCCACCTCACTACATTTACTTAGTTTCTATTTTGTCTTTTAGTCTATCGGGGCGCATACACAGCTGACTGCCTGATTTGATTAGCCATTTAAGAATTAATAAAGGTCTGTATTGCCACCGTATTACAAGAGAAATTTATATTAATTTTCAAAATATTGATTCCAATAGAAGTACCCGATCGATTGAAATTGGACACGTTCATAGCTTGAAAATGATCGAATTTCTATCATCCGTGCGTGCTCACGTTTTCCGATTATTTACGACTTAACGTTAGACTGGATCAGACTGAACTTTGCTGCTGAAAATGATTTGAATAAATTTAAATTGGTGGCAGGAAATCCAGGTCCATCGCTGGGTTTTGAATGAGCCGCTGTGAGAAGAATAAATCGATAACGATCGATCAAGATGCAAGTAATCCAAATTTGTTGATTTCCGTGGATTATATATCCACTGTGTGGACCAAATTTAGAAATGGCGATCATAATTATCAGTCTTTAGATTTTTGAGTAGTTTCATACATTACCACTTTTTTGAGCTTCTCCACACTTGTTACCTCAATTCACTGAGAAAACAAACTCAGAACTCAAAATTTTAGGAAACTGATGGTATAGTGTAAGTGAGGATATATGAATGCACAAACGCTATTTTCCCATTACGTTCGAGCAGCTATGATAGTGGCGTGTTACTGGACTGTTAAGAATTGATAGAGCGAAGGCCATAACATAAACCACGGGTGTGACCTCACGTTGGTCTTGAAAGTTCTACACATAAAAATTCCATTTTAAAGCCACAGGATCTCATTTGAACACCCGCAAACAGACCTGGGATATTCGACAGAAATTGTCTCCATTTTAAAACCCCTTTCCACTTGGAACTCCATGCCCGATAATTTCATACAATTGGAATCTGATGAAGCTTCCAAGTCGAAGCTCGCTGAATACGTGCCAATCTATTCGTTCATGATATACCACGTGTTTAGATGCTTTGAATAATCATATACTGTCTTCCTGTGTTTTTTCGTTGAGTGACTTGCTTCTTATAACATTTTTTTCGATTTCCGAGTTTCGAGTAATTGATACTCACATACTTGACACCGACTCAGTTGTTGTTGTTGTTGTTGTTGGCCACTTTCGGTCGCTGTTTAACATGCGTTTACATCACAAGTGTATGAGCGTTTCTTGCTTCTAGCTTTTCGAATGACTAAACAGTCCGATTCGGAGTGAACAATCTTTCCCGCAGCGCTCACAGCGATAGGAACTGCTCGTACGAATGATATCAATCGCATACTGACGGCGTGATCCACGATTAGCAGCTGAGAGTAATTTCGGCTTCTCTCCGGCTTGCAGACGACGCTTTACACAGTGCCTTCAAAGTGATCGGTCAAGAGAAAGTTATTGGTCTATGTCAAGAGCTTTGATATCTCTATCGCAAATGTCTTTATACTCCAAGAGTCGTCTTCCTAATTGCAACTCACCATAGAATAGATCGTTGCAAGAAGTTCAGCTGACGATGTCATCTAGCTTGATGACGAAACGTCCTAATGTTACAATGCCAGCTAAGCGAACACACAACACACGACATCCAATCCCTGAGCGACAGGTATTCGCTTCAATATCAAATAGATCTTTCGGAATACGACCGTTTTCCATTCTGTACACATGACCGAGCCAGCGTAGCCGGCGTGGCCGTAGTAGGGTGAACATGCTCCGTAGACCAGTTTTATAAAGCACTTCAACATTTGTTAATTTGTCCATCCACGATATGTTCGGGATTCAGCAGATGCTCCTTAAATGGAAAGCATTCAGCTTCCGTTCGTGTCTTGCGTGGGTGGTCCAGGTTTCACTAAACCATTTGGTACGCAACTAGTAGTAAACGATATGCCAACGGTCTCAACGTTTCATGAGCTCGAAGGGAAACGATTCACTTGAAATCACACACACCATCAAACTACTTACTTACTTTACTTTTGTGCGGCTGGCTCCACGGGTGGATTAGCCGGCTTCATTGATGTCTCGGATCGCACCAGCCCACGCACGTCGATCGGAGGCGAGATCGTTGCAGATCGTGATCCAGTCTCGTTCCCACCTGCGAACTCCGTAGACGGTACGCAGACCCATTGAGACATCATCATGAAGTTTCTTGGGGGTAGTGTACAAGTGATGTCCCCAGCACCACTCGGTGTTTGTTCGAGTACACCTCTCTAGCCTTTGCACAGCCAAGTGCAACCTACAAGGCAGCAGGGAGTTGGCAGATAAACGCGCTGTGCGCCAGTTATCTACCTACGGGACTTCTCTCCGGATTTTTCCTCGGGGTTTTCTCCCGAAGCCTTTCCCGCAATCGGGTGACCCACAAGGCAGTGGGGGTTTGGGGTCAGGGTTTTCCTTCCCCTAGATGGATTGCCAGTAGCTGACGAGCTCCATCTGCCCGGAACTAACTAGTTTTAAGGCGCCAGTCACCCGCCTTCGCCCCTTCTCCGGTCAGTAAGAGCAGTTCCGCCGGGCTTGTGAAAGCCACTCGTGCAGGCCAGGAGTTCGACTTGGTTGTCAGAGGCTATTTGAGATGCACGCCACGTGGGAGCATTTTATAGATAGTAGGTGGCTCATTCCTACTACCACCCCCGGGCTGTGACAACCTTTGGAACACCATCAAACGCTAAGCCACGGCGTGGATGTACAAATTTGCGCTCGCTATATTGTCAGATCTAGACGTTTTATATATCATTGAACTTGTCTCATCTTTCTCATTCGGAATATACCAATTTCTAATCCGAGAAACGTGAATCATTGAATATCAAAATTTTCCCGTTTCAACCCAACGTTACCTACGCGTGCAATCTAGAATAACACAACAACTCAGATACCAGCAGGAAGCTCTCGTCACCTTGAATTTACGTAAAAGCGAACGCCTTTTACGATCCTTCGATCGCACTGAATCGAATTCGTTTTGCAAACATATTCCAATCGATTGCGAATTCGTTTGTTTTTCACTTCACCGACAGCCACCGATCGATAACGAGCGCGTAGCTCAGTGCATCGACTCGCTCCCGTAAAATTGTAAGGCTGACCTTAAACGCACTTTAAACGACGAGGCTTGTAAAAGTGCAAACTTTGTCCAATGTTACTTGTGTTCGATTAATATTCATGCGAACTGTGAAAAATCTTTATCATCTGAAACGGGGACTCTAATTAATAATGACAAATTACCAGACATCTATTATATATGTAATCCATGCAGAGTGGGTGAAAGTATCTGGTGATTTATCAAAAGACGAAAACTCTGATTCGATTATGGAAAGACGCATACTCGCTGTAGAGGCGAACCTTAAACGACTTGAAAATACGTTAGCATCTTTCTAATCATTTGTGTGTCTATATAATCATTTGCGTGTCAGGAAGCGCAGAAGCCAGTTCAAAACACAGACCTTAACCACATAAACCGTAAGTCATACAGGGAAGTCGTAACTACCGCGGAAACACTGCTTGCTCCAGAAATCAATCAAAGTTCCTCCAAATACTTGGTATGACCAATGATTCTGAGAAAGCAGATCAGTAGTTGAACTAACGGAAGTGCTAAATTATCGAGAGATTTGTATAAGCTAAGATTGATTCAAGATTCAAGATTGATGTAGAAAATATGTTGCTCGCCTCATCCCTCTTAGTTATAAACAAATCGGATGTGCGAATATTTCCGGACGTTTCGTGGGAACAACGGCAAGTTCATCGTAATAATCTGGAACTAGCAAAAGAGGTTATAAATCGCCGAGCTCTTATCGTTCATGGTGTACCCAGTTCTAACGAAGTGGAACCCAGTTAACGACTGCAACACGACTGCAGTGAATGAAGATTTTTACAAAAGATCCTAGGTTTAAAGGGCATAATCATGACTCATGTAATGCGAATTAAGCGAGTAAATAATCGCAACAGTTTTCTCCTCTCGAAATATCATTCCGAACAGATGAGATTAAGGATAGAATACTCGAGGCGTGGTATCAACTCTGAAAATTTGCACCTCCTGAAATTCGTATTAGAGCTATGTACGACATATGCGCACGAACACTATTGTTTTTTGAAATGACTTCGCCGCCAAGTCAACCAAATGCACCTGAGACAAAAAACGTGGAGCAGCCGACCAATTCTGGGTCGGCGAATCCACTACTATGAGTTCTTCATATGAAATAAAAATCAAATCTCTATCATGCTGTTACACCAATACACAGGGCTTTCTGGGCAAGTTCACTGCACTTCATTCACATGCGATTTGATTGCAATGACAGAAACCTGGCTGAGTTATTCCGTGCACTACTTTGAACTCAACTTCCCACACATGATGATTTAAAGAAAAGATCGAGCAACAAAAGGTGACGGTGTTCGCCTCTACTGTACTATACTTTTCTTCCCTGAGATAGATGTCCCAGATACATTGTTTTGCTCTATTGACTTGCATAATAAACGTAAGTGCCTCTTAGCATTGATTTATCGACCCCCTTCTTCATCATCTGCCGCTAGCACTGTTCTTTCTAACGCAATACGTTTTGAATTGAGGCTCTCATACTCACATTCGCTCCTCTTCGGTGATTTTAATGTACCAACCCTTGCAACACACATTACAGGTGACGATTCATTCAAAGGCTTTCTTCAAGAAATAATGACTTGCACCCCTCTTTACAACCATGTGCAACAACCAACGCGATTTCGATCTGAACAAACCCCATCTACCCTGGACCTCATACTTACAAACGAAGAACTCATGATAGAATCTGTTTCCTATACAACTCCACTCTGATTGAGTGATCATGTTGTCATGACATTTGATTATTTTTATCAATACGAACCAGCAATAAATACTCAACGAACGGATACAACTGTGAACTTTGACTTACTTCGAGCTCTTACTACTGCAAATCGATGGGATTTCCTTGAACTCAAATCAGCTAAGGAAATCTGGGAAACGTTTACAGCCAACTCCGTATTATCATTGATTTATCATCGAAGGTGAAAATAATATACAGCAAACTGCGTCCGAAAAAGCCTCTCAGAAGCAGTACTCAGAAATGGATGTGTAAGCGTGACAATGCCTGGTCCAAATACTTGGACGATCCGTCTGGGCTAACTTGGTGCAACTAAACGTTATTGTGAAATAATTGTGTCTGCCTCATTAGAAATGGTAGAAAGCATTACCAAATCAGTCTAGTCGAAAAAATTGTTCTGAATCCCAAAGCATTGTACAAAACACCTCAACAACCTCCGGAATGTTGAAATGGGAATACCGCCAAGGGACTCTCTTACTCACATAGTGACATCATTTAAAGATTCTACAAACGTTCTTTGACAACAATATGCATTAGTAATCTCACAAGTGTCGACACATGGACAGTTTCTGAACTCTAACAGCTGCAACCTGCCAATTCTTCACGAGGTGGAATTCACCCCAAAGTTGTTAAAACAAAATTAATGACGATGAAGAAAACAGGCTCACCCGGAATAGATAATATACACCCCAACCTATTGGATTATCTGTCTTCCGAATTGGCAATCCCGACGTCTGACGTGTTCACGATAATGTTCGAACAGAGCTTTGTGCAGAAACTTGGAAAACTGCCCCGATTAGTCGCATATACAAGGGCGGCGGAAGAAAATATCGTCCGATAACTTTATTACCAGTGCTATCTACATTAATGGAGTTCATCATAGCTGATGACGTGCGGAGTAACCATCAGATCAATAATTTAATATCTGAAGCAAAGAATGGATTCAGGAAAAATGATCTTGCCTGACAAACTTGCTTTAAGCAAAAGAAACTTGGCCTGAGCTACTGGATGCTGGCAACTCCGTGGACGTAATCTATATTGATTTCTCAAAAGCATTCGATCATGTCAATCGCGAGCTGCTCTTGTCGAAACTCCTTGCCTACCGAGTAGAAAATAGCACAGTAGAGTTAACGAATGAATCCGCGTTTGCTATTATAGAGAGCTTGTAATGCTAATTGAAAAAGCTTTGTCACACGAATAGTCCGAGATGACCAATAATTGTAATCATTGATTCTAAAGCATGTTGGTCGATTCAAGGATTTATGGTTAAAAAGTTAATTCTTTACAGCATCACAGGATTACGGTATGAATAAAACACGAAAATTACAATAGTATAAAAGCAATAGAGAATATCAAATGTAAGGCTCACGAATGATGTTCGTTTGCATGCGTAAGTCCAATTTCGTTTTAAACATCGCCAGGCAAGGCGAGTTCATCACATGTTAGGGTACGGAATTCCAAAGAAATATAGCACGTACGGCGAAAAAATGGCGCCGACGATCAATACGGGAACTTTGGACGTAATGGGATAAGGTATGTCCGCGTGTCACTTCCCCATCACACACATCAAGCAAGTGTTTTTGTGGATGTCCTCCAGTAGACACAATTCTATAGGTCAGAATAATATCGCATCGTATCCTCTTTCAAGTAAAGTCACATAGACCCAGACGTCGCAATATTTCGGTGTACGGAACATTGCGAAGACCAATCACTAACTCTGTTGCTCCATGATAGATTTTATCGAAGAGAGCAATCTCTTTTCGCAGCCAAGGATCCCAGACCTCGGCCGCATACTCCATCGTAGGGCGAAGGTAGACATTCATTATCCTTGGTAACGTTACCAACGAGCATGTTCCAAATATTTTTCGAAGGATACCTAACAATCTGTTTGCTCGTCGATATATGTTCTGGCAGTGAACGCGATCTCCATGTTTCCACTAATCCATACTCTAAGATAGTTTGCCAACGAGCTCCATGTCAGTTTTCAGTTCCCAATCGATACGTCCAAGGAACATTCTTGCTAAGGTGGAGCATTTTACTTTTCCGTAAGTTGAATGTCATATCATTCATGGCCGTCGGTACCACCCAGGTTTCTACTTTACACTGTACTTCGTTGTTGCCTAGCTAGCTGACGTGAAACTTTTCATTAGTACTTCTTATTGTAATAAGCTAGATATTGAGGCCATTCAGTCGTACACCATCTTGAACAAATAGGTGTGTTGCACTTGTATTATTTTCTTCGTCATATGTACTTATTAATGGGTACGGAGGACAAGTGATGGCATGACTTCGGTAAAGCCCAATACTGTGAAACACATATTTGCTCAACTCGAAGGGATCAGTGAGTGGATATGTTTGTGCCGTTAATTCACGTTCGCTTTACTTTTACAGTACTGTTATTATATGCGAGTGTCTTATCATGGATCGTGAATATGTAACAGACTATTTTCTCTACACATTTATCAGTGAATAGTAGATACAACGAGCGAATTCGCGGGTTCCTAACGACGAAGTTAGAATGGTACACTTAACCGCCTTCAGCCGTAGGATCATGCCACGAGTAGATTACAATTTGATGAATTAAACTCGAAGCATCAGCTGATCGCATTCTCATCACACACCCCTCAATCGCTTAGTTGGATCAAGTCATGTGTGCATATTATTGCATCATATAACCTACATAATTCCAACCACGGGGCATGCATCACTAGGTTGTACTCCGTGGTTAAAAAAGGATATATCATTGTTTGATAAAATATACCATCGTGCAACCAAACTCGTAAGTGGTTTCCGGAAACTAACGTACGAGAAACGATTGCAAAAACTGAGACTCCCTACTCCCCTTCAAAGAAACCTTCGAAGTGATGTGATATTAACATAAAAAAATATTAAATACCCCACATCATCCTTTAAAACATTTATTCGAATACAGTGAGTCACGACATACACGCAGCCACTCAGCGACACTACATCTTCTCCATTCCCGTATTAGCAATCGCGGATATTTTTATTCTGTACGTGTCTGTTTCGTTTAGAAGGCCCTTCCCGAAACGATTGTCATCGCTTCCATCGTCAAAACATTCATTCGAAATTTGAGCACGTGTTTGTTGCATAGCGATTTGACGACACCTGCGTAATGACTCATTGTAAATATTCAACTAAACTATCCTTGATATTACATAATTATTTTTATTCCCTTTTCATGAACGAATATTCACTATGATATGGCAACTGTGAAGTTATGTGCTGTTTGTGATCATAAATTCTTGAATCATGACTGAAATTCGCCACCATTGATTCGGTTTGCAAATTTGGTTTGCAGTTCTCAATTCACTTTCCAAAATAAACGTTTTAATTCGTCGGTCCATACGGCAGTTGCGTACTTTCAAATCGATTGTTCCGGTACCGCCTAGGGTTGTACTTTACACTGTACCACGTTGTTGCCTAGCCAACTCACCTATTCTAGCTCGCATGGAACTTTAGTAGTACATTCGTGTTGCTATTCTATTTGAACTCAGTGATCGTGCAAATGGGATCTAGACCTTTCTTTATTAATTTCGTAGGTTGACCTCTATCCTCTATGTGGATTGGTCGACCAAAGGTCAATCTGTCACTCTGATTAACCGTGGTATTTGAGTTTAATTTTATTCACTACTCTCCCACTGTTTCAAAGCTCACTAAACGTAGGAATTCTATATGTGCAGGAATTTCTACCACACACCCCCACGACCGGTTTCGTGCTGTTTGCACTCATCAGGTAGGGACAGTACGATTAGAATCCGCGTGCGCTTGAAACAGTGGAGGTATGGTAAACAAGTTGTGCTTGTATGCCACTGTTGGATAAGGTTAGTACGACCAACCTGTTCAATCGCATGTACCGGTAAAATGTACATGGATTAAACTCACTAAACCTAATCATATTCTCTCCACTTGACGATGGTAAACAGCCAGAAACTGATTGTGCTTTGGGTAACGTTTCACTTCTGACACAGAAGCTTCGTCAGACAAAGGGTAATAGTCAGGGCAGGGAACATGATTAAGCAGTAGTCACCCCCACCACTGATTTGACCTTACCGCTTCTGTGTCAGAAGTGAAACGTTACCCAAAACCTGCTATGACCGATTGCACTCAAATTTCTTTGCATTATGAATACACGATCAGTCCCAAACATATTCCAATCGATTGATTGCGCTTTATAAGTGCAGGCGATTTGATCACTCCCTAAACTGGTTTTTATCATTAATTTGTTCCTTTGGCGTAGACGCACTGAGTAGATCTGTCATCTAATGGTTGACTGTGCCATTCAGACAGAGACTGACCTGCAAAAATAACTCTAATAACTAACTAACATTTGAAGTGCTAATGATTCAATTTATTCACCAAACAATGTATTTTCTTGATACCTACGCAAACTTAGGACTTAGCCTTAAGTTTCCATAGTTCCCGCTCAATTCAATTAAACAGTTTATTAGATAGAACTATTTAAAATTCAAATAAGATGTTAAACATCAATTTATTTCTACTAAAGTGCATTTTGGCGATAAATTCGTTCAATCAATCAATCAATCAATCGACTTTTTGAAATTCAAATGTCACCTTCACAGATATTTATTCAACCGTGGCAGAGCGAATCGATAATCTTTCTGAATTTTTCTTCTGCTTGATTGTTTAATTTATACCATGAAACTTTTAAGTGCTGTATATCATTGGCTGTTCTAGCAAACTCGAATGTTATTTATTTTCACCGAAGGAGGAATTTCAAACGGTCTCACTTCCTATGCTAGGCTAAAGCGCTTTTTGTATCCAACCAATAAACACGTATATGTATTTCCGTCATTTAAATTTATTCGACTCTGCTTTACATCCATTAGTGCTCACTGGCAATTTACATGATTTTACCCTGAGTGTGAATCGCTGTACTTATACGTGCCACTTTTATCCACATTTTTCAGGGGATTACGCTCCTCCTCACCCTCAATCGAAATGAGAACTGAAAATCAAATTCTTGTGGACTGCTATGCTTTTGACCAACACTGCATTTTAGTGAGACTATACCTGTTTGTAATGATCTACTACCATCTGTATCGTCATCATCGGGATATGAGCTGGGTTAACTCCGCCAAGGACGGTCCCAAGCCCGTCTGAGAAAGGAGGAGGTTTGGGCTTAGGGCTAGCAACCCTATCTCGTAAAACCTACATTACTACGGAAACGATGACAACAGATCCGTGGTTCGGTCATGTCTGCAGGATGGATCCCAGTTCGCGTACGAAGGTAGCCATGCACTGGCATCCGCAAGGTAAACGAAAAAGTGGACGGCCCAAGGAAACTTGGCGCAGAACGTTAGAACGTGAAATACATGCACAAGGATTCACGGTGCAGACGGCAACGGAAGCAGCGACAGACCGGAACCACTGGCGTGAAGTTGTCTTCGCCTCATGTGCCACCCGGCACGGAGAGGAGTGAATGAAATGAAATGAAATACCTGTTTGTAATGATCTATTACCATCTGTATCGTCATTATTAATGACTGACAGTTTCATACGCAATTATTAAACAAGTTCTCCACCCGTTTTCAGTTAACGAGTTTCCCTACAATGTTGGTTTCACTACAAAACATGTATGAAATAGTTTTTGTGGTAATGGGTTCTCGCTTGCATGTCATGTAATTACCACTCCAGTTATAATCAGATTTATAGAACTGCAACGTGCATAAAGCAACGTATCTGAACCATTTCGTCCCGAAGGCTTATCATAATCTAAACACATTTCTGAGATTCAATGACTTAACAGTCCCACTGTGTTACACTTCAGACCACAATTTCATCCTGAATTCACCACCACCTGAATTCACCAAAGAAAAATAACTAGGGATTTTCTCCTGTTAGATTCACTGATTCCAAGCTAACTTTTGAATTCAAGCCAACTTAGAAATAAACTGACGTTCAATTTTCAAAAATGCAAGTTACTGCAAATCGGCAAGCCATTTCAGTACGAACATCATTTTGGGCAGACGATTTTGAGCTGGACCAAATCGGAGAAGCATCTTGGAGTCTGGATATGTGGCAGCCTAAAGAACAGCGTACATTGTGAGGTGATTTAAAAGCGTGCTTCAAAGCTTCTAGGTATGCTTCGACGGATCTTCAGAACCTTTACGCCTGGAACGTTGCCAAGCATCATGAAGACCTACTTAATTCCCACAATGGAACATGCATCGCAAGCATGGACTCCGTGGATGAAAAAAGATATATCCTTGCTTGATAGGATATATCATCGTGCAACTAAACTCGTGCGTGGTTTTCGAGACCTTACATACGAGGAAAGGTTGAAAAAGCTAAAGCTTCCCACTCCCATTCAACGTAGACTTCGAAGTGACGTTATCATTACTTACAAAATATTGAATACTCCAGATCATCCACTCAAACATTTGTTCAAATACCGTGAGTCAGGAATTAATGTAGCCACTCAGCGGCACTACAAATTCCCCATTCCTGTACTAACTGTCGCCGATATTTCTATTCGGTATGTATCTGTTTCCTGTGGAATGCCCTTCCCGAAGCAATTATCACCTCTCCCTGTATCAAAACATTCACTCGAAACTTGGACACTTATTTGTTACATAACGATTTGACGATGCCTATGTATTGACTCAGGGTAAGCATATTACTTGACACCAGTGACATCGTATAATTGTTTTTTTATACCTCTTATTGAACGAATATTTACTATGATATGGCAATTGTGAAGCTGTGTGCTTTTTTATGACCATAAATTCTTGAATCTTGAATCATGAGAAAGGAATGAATCGTGATATTGGAATATATTTGAGACCGATCGGGAATCCACAGTCATGAAGATAGTTTGCAATTGAATTTTAGTAACTTTTCGATTTTGACAGAAGATTTTTATTTCGAATATCTATCATGACAAGTTCAGCGCCCAGCATTACCGGTGTAGTTCTTAGCCAGCATAGGATTGATCAGGCGAATAAAACTGTTCGTGCTGACACCCTTGGTCTGACGAAGCCTTTGTGTCAGAAACTAAACATTACCAAATACCGATTCATGCAAACCTTCGATTCAATGAATCGTGACTTGTTCACACAAAAACGGACCTGCATCTTCAGAAAATCAGATCTCTCCTCATGACTGATTGCAAATGTGATTTACCTCCAATAGCCACCTCACAGCCGTAACTGCTCTCCCATTGGCTACATTTGTCAGGCCAAGAGAGTGAAACCATATGTGAACCAATCAGTGGTGACCACTCTTCACAATCAGCTGATCAAATAAACCCGGGCCGACCAATGCTATTGGTCATTCTACTTCGTTCATTTTCGTGGTTTATGCCCGAGTTTTCGTCAATAGATCACGTGTGCGGTCGAGCGTTTGCACTTCGGCGATGCTCAGTTGGAATACGGAAGTGATTACGTGCTCACAAAAAAGCGTTGATTAAAAAATTAAAGAAACTTCAATTGAAGCATGATGGGTAAGTACTATCCTATTTTTACTGTATTTCAAATTAAATGTTACCTTCGTTTGTGACTAAAATTAAAATCAGATATCCCAGATAGAATTAAATCTATGCTTCAGGTTGTAGAGTTATACTATTTAAACAACGTTTTTAATTTTGTTTATGCCTTTAAGCGTAAACATGATAGCGCATCCGTCCCAAATCACGTTGTCAAACTGACAATGTTTATATCGATTTTGTGTGTGTTCATAACAAGTCCGTTGACATAACCGTTGGTTACTCTTGGCGTTGTAAACTTCGGGAACGGGTCTGTCTTGTTATGTCGATTCAGCTTCGCTGTTCCTTTATACAAACGTACTTGGATTACGCATCCTCCACAATTTTTCTCACCAATGATTACACCCTGACGCAAAAATTATTTTTGCAAAATCAATCAACTTTGTTACAATATCACAACTTTCTAGGACTGAGTCACCATCTTGACAAAACTGTTGCTTCGTGGTATCAGCTGCTCCGTACTTGTCACACGTGGCAGCAAGCTGCCAATCGAAGCTTTTCCACCCACCTGTCAAACAGCATTTCGTCTTGGATTTGCTGAATTATTCAAACGAAACTCCCGTGGGACTCGGTTTAAGCCTAGCACTACCGTTCCTTTTCTGAGTAACACCCAAGTCGGTTCCAGAAACTAGGTTCCGCTTTTCTCCAAGTGGCGTAGACTGACTCAGGAAAATTCGTACCCACCGCAAAGTGTTGCCCTTAATACGGGTTCATCCGTTTTGCTTGTGGGCTATCGGTTGATTTTCCATACATTTGTTATTCTTAATTGAATTTTATTTGACATGTGTGACACTTGAGTAGCGGAATTTGAAGGGTTATTCAACTCGAGCAAAGTGAACTGACTATTTTTAAATCATTTTTTAATTTATTAAGTCTCAAACCGTGCATTCTTTCTTCTCATACCCCTTAGTAAATATTCCATTAATATTGTCAGCGAAACATTTGATGAAAGCGAAGGAATTCCTTTACGGTATTTCCCATCAAGCTTTACAATATATGCGTAAGAAAATAAAAATGGATCTTATCAGCATCAACCAATAAACAAAAATCAATTCAAGGTAATTCAAGGTTTTTAATGGTCTAAAAAGCAACAAACTTAACAACAACCATAGGATGGTAAAAATTGAAATTCAAGTGTATAAACAATATAAGGAAGTAGATTAAACAGTATATGAGTGTTCTGGAAACGAATAATGCAATAAAAATTCGTATAATTTCGTTTTAAAGTCATGCAAGCTAGTGGAGTGAGCAACGGTTGAAGGTAAACTGTTCCAAGTAAAACAGACACGGACAGAGTAAAAATACCTTCTGCAGTTTAGGCGCGAATGGGGTACGACCAGCACATATTCATAGGTCCGATAATTTCTCGTTACGTGCTGTTACCTAAAATTGTTTGGTCGCTATAAGTGTTGGCCAAAGATCACGAACTAGGCGTTTTTGGACGCATAAGTTTAGTTTAAGTATTGTTTATTACTGCAATCGCCTTTTCAGGCTTTACTCAGATGAGCTAGATTCAAACTATTTAACTTCTTAAAACAGCCTTTGCTTAACCAACTAGGGTGATGTTCAGACATTCACTTTACCATTTTCCGTGTCGTACGGCCGATGTATCCTGCTCCATAGGCACCGGTAAATTGATAAATACACATTGAGGTTGCCTGACGTGGTAGCTTACTTTACTTTTTACTTTTGTGCGACTATCCCCTCCTGGAGGATGAGTCGGCTTCGATGAAGATTCTTGGGAATTTGGGTACAAAGCGGCGTCCTCAGCACCACTCGGCGTTTGTTCGAGTCAGCTTCTCCATCATTTGCACAACCAAGTGCGACCTGCAAGGCAGCAGGGACGTGGTAGCTGGTCTTTCAGCTGCTGTCTCATTATTGGTTTGTTAGTGAAGGTTATTCTAGCTCTTCCAGAGGTGAAAGTTCTGTTCACTATTTGTTCAAACTTGCGTGTCAAGGAGTCACTAGAGGCGTCGTCTTTAAATTGAAGCCGGAGATATAAGTTTTTCTTGGTTACTGCTAATGTGGATATACTTTTTGGCATTTAAATTATTAGAGCGTAACCGAAATCACGATTAAACATCCATAGGATAAGAAAGGTTTTTCAAGAGATAGATGGCCAAGGTGGAAGCAGTTTAATCAACTCATGTATGCTGATCTGCAGCAAAACTGAATCAATTTACTTCAAAAAATTTGTAAAAAAATATTTCCAATTATAAATTTATTTTTGAAGCATTTCAATTTATACATTCATGTAATGCTGCATCACAACCAATAAGGAACTTCATTTTCCCGCGAAATTTGTAAAATTGCATTAATACGATAGACTTTTCTAATGCTACAGTTGCATCCATAGTTTCATTTCCGTGCTATTTTATCCAACCTGAATGCCAATCATATTATCTGTTACAATCTCGATGCTAGGATAGGAATTGAACTCTGTTAAACAACACGTGTGTGATCATTTTCCTACAACTGTCATCAAAATGTTTTGTTACATCATGATCAAACAACGGTCCGTTCGTTTAGCAACTTTATATGTAACCAATGACAACGTTGACTGTCACTTGTTTAAAACCCCACTTCCGGTCCCAGGGAGGTTTTGTACGGACACGCTTTGAAGCAGGCCTGCCAACCGCGCGCGGCATTGACCTTTTGGAGCCATTGTGTTTCTATGGGTCAGCTCTTTGATCATTTGTCGGACTCGTGGCGACAGATTGTCATATTTATGCGTGAACTATGCGGTCAATTTGTCTTGGTTCTGACACATGATTTCATCGTCACCGTTGGATTCGTTTGCTCTCCATTTACAGTTTAATGTTATATTAAATCACTCGTCATTTTCGAAAACACTTGGCAATCATTTCTGAGTGATGTTTCGTTTCTAAGATTCTTGGGGTTTTGTTACGGTGCCTCATTCCCATGAGGCTTACGTAGCTATTCAGCCGCCTGCATCTGGTGATTAAAATCAATATATTCAAATTTTCCGGCATGGTTTAAGTCCGGCTCTGTATCATTCACACGAGGCTCACAGGGCTATTCAGCTCGCATCTCGTGATTAAAATCAATATATTCAAATCGTCCCTTGTCTCTACCATTAATTGCCTTCACTTGTCCAATCTTTCAATTTAAAAGGAATCCTTATTCGACTGGACTTTTGTCTCTGAATAATGTAAAAATAATAGTCATTTCACAACATATTCACCGCATACCAACCCATAACTAATATTCAGTCAAGAGTATTCAAGCGGCACCTGAAAATATTTGACTCCACGTCAGATTTCTTTTAACCATTATTATTCTTATACACACTTGCCTCTTCGCCCATCCATTTGTTTAACGTTCTTTCGAATTCGATAATAAATCTGGAACGAGGAGTGAGAGCCCTGGGTTTGAGTGATTTATGAGTGCACCGTCAGCTAACCTGCGCCCGAAAACTCCTGGGGCACGCCTACTTGGTGTGTACATTCATCGTTTTTGTCTGTCGTCATCTTTTCCATTTTTGATTGATTGACTCTCTTATTTAGCTGACGTGAAGCTAAAGTCTCTGAATCTGTTTAGTTGCTGTTCCACAGCTCGGTGTTTGTTTTATCTCGACATGAGTAATTCAAAGTGGTCGATGCCATGCATCAATAAACTCTATAATCTGCTACTTTGCTCGGTCGTCCTTGGGATTCGATCGAATTCATTCAAGATTATTGTTAAACATTCATAGACATCACGATAATTAATAACGGTTTATTCCGAAGTTGCAATTTTTTACACTAAATTGTAATGTTTACCCGAGCATGAAAAGCTGAAAATTATTTTGTTCATTTAGCCGTGATTATCTCAATGTCAGGCTTCGTGGAAGCAAGGATTAATGAGTCTACATCTCTGCCAATTATCATGGCGAGCATTTTCGTTTTATCGGGGTGTTTGAACGCCTTAAAATGTTCCAGTGCTCATCTTATAGTAGGTTAAGGAGAACGCAAATCCGATTACGCTCTATCAGACAGTGGCACCACAGCGGTAAATGTGTTAACACATTAATCTTCTGAGATGCTGGAAACTTGACACATTTTCACCACACGAAGTTGTGTGCTTGACCATGAATCACTTTCTGATTCTGTGTGGTTCGTTGTACGAACTCTATGTAACAGTGGCATTCAAGTATAACTTTGTTTACCACTTATTCACTGTTTCAAGGCTCACTGAACCTAATCTTACTGTCTCCACCTGATGGCGGCAAACAGCCAGAAACCGGTAGTGGTGTGTAAGTGTGGGTATGCGAGCAACACATTAGTTTGCTTATAGTAACTTCTAACAAAAAAATATTTGAAAACATTGCACTTTATGCCCATTGTAATATCCCAAACGTTGTCATAGCCGAGGGTGGCAGTGGTGATAAGCTCCCACTGTTTATAAAATGCTCCCATATGGCGTGCGTCTCAATTAGGCTCTGACAACCAAGTCCAGCTTCTGGACTGCACGAGTGGCTCCCCGAGCCCGGTGGAACTGCTTCTACCAACAGGAGAAGGGGCGAGGGCGAGTGACTGGCGCCTGAAAACCAGTTTGCTTCGGGCAGATGTAGCTCGTTAGCCCGGGAGGACATTTTATCTAAAGGAAGGAAAACCCTGATTTTAAACCTCCGCTGCCTTGCGGGATGCCCGATCGCGGGAAAGGCTTCGAGAGAAAAACCTGATGAAAATCCTGGAACAGACTCTTGTAGACGGTTAGTTGGTGCACACCACCTCTTTCTGGCAACACCCTGCTGCCTTGCAGGTCGCACTTGGTTGTGCAAAGGCTAGAGAAGCTGACTCGAACAAACGCCGAGTGGTGCTGGGGACGCCGCTTTGTACCCAAATTCCCAATAATCTTCATTGAAGCCGACTCATCCTCCAGGAGGAGATAGTCTCACACAAGTAACAAGTAATAGCCCTTCAGCGAATTACTTTTTAATATTCAACTCGCTGAATTCTCTGATAATAACTCGGTTCTTATGTAGCAATCCCAACGTTTCTCGTTCACACGATATACTTCGAGTTACTTTAAAAAATATGTGCAAACATGTTCACTAATCTCTTGTTTGCTTACTTGTTTTTTCGATGTTTACACATGTGCTCGTGTTGTTGCATGCCAGAACCTTGGAAAGTGTGTTGTTTGTGGTGTCCTAATCGGTTCAGTCTTGTTAATCACAAGTCACAACAATAAATCACTGATATCCAATCTCGTGTTATCATTGTCTGTTTTATTCGACTTCGTGGCCACCGCTACAGAATAACAAGTATACGAATTGACCCAATATCTATCCACCACCCCCCCCATCGCACGCGATTATATGGAGATCTATCCAGCACGACAGAGTTATGGAGGTTGAACGGATACCAACATCATCTTTATCACCATCTTGAGCAACATCCCTTTACCCTTTGAGTCACAATTCAATACGTAAAAGTGAACACAGCTACAAATGAGCTAGTGATAGATTCATGTTTCGTTAGGGTGCCGATCGCTTCTTTTCATATGCTCTAGAAGATTGATATTCTGATCCTGTTGTTTTATTTGTGAATATCCTAGTGTGTTCATGGGCTCAACCTGGTAACACCAAGGTCAAGTACTCGCTATTCACGACTACGAAAAGTCATGGGAATTTCATTCTAAAAGCATCACGATGGAAATCCGCATATCACCAGCACGGCATTGTATTAAATGTTACTGCAAATTTGATCCCTGATTTATTTTGTCGGACCACGTGTCGCAGTGCTTTTACACTACCATAATCGCCTTCATAAGTTTCTCAAGAGCGGTCAAACGGTATCTTATTCCAGGTGCTTCACATTATTGGACTCCAAGCATATTGTCACCTCAACTGACGACAGATTATAACGCACACTATCGCAAATGTACTTCCAGAAATATCACCAAAACAGGGTTTAACAGCGAATTTCAAACAACCTTACAATGCGTGTCATAATGAACTGACCAGATTTGAGAACTGGAGGACTCGCGCTAAACTTTGTCCAGTAACATGCTGATTTTAATCACTGAAGACAGCGACTGTCATGCTAGCAAGTGTAACTTTGCCAGTCTGCCATCTGCGTGATCCAGACCTATGCCACTGGTCTCATTTATCAGAGGGTTCAAAATGGTCCTCTACATTACTGCGTTTAGGCTGAAAGGCGTTCTAAAAGATCAATTTAATTTAATCAATTTAATCAATTTAAGTCCGTACAAATACACCCCAGTTACTTGTATCCGACCTCTGATGATAGCTAAATAATTATAATGTTTATTTTCTCCCGGATGATTTGAGACTGTTACTATGGGCCTCAAGCCGTCGACACTATATATAAGTAGCAGACACCGGGCCACAAATTCTAATTCGAACTCATCCTCTGTTCGGCGATCTTGAGGTGAACTTGTGTATAAATTACACGGTAAAACATTGGCTATTTCTTTCCTACGACGGAGGAATTCGTACGAGCTGAGCTTATTCGATTTAACGAATCCTTGCACTTAGTGATACGAGATCGTATAACCCTAACTTCGATCTCTCACTAGAATATTTTCGACTTTTCAACTTTTTGAAAGCTACGTGTCCGAAGGTTTGTGGAAACTGAAAGTTTGCAACGTTTATTTGCTTGATAGATTGTTGCAAGCAATTGCTCAATTTTATCAAAAAGTTCTAGTCCATTACACTAATTGAATGAACGTTTGCTATTTTCTTCTTACTGGGCTCATCTAGAAAAGCTCCAGGCTATTTCTGCTTAGTAGAAGAATAAAACGTTTTCCCAAAATTCAATTCGAATCAACCGCCAGCAAACAGCCCAATTATTATTGATTTATTCAAACAGCGTTGACTCAAGCGCCATCATTTTTTTCACTAAATTGCTGCAATCGTTAATCGCCACTTCTTGCGTCGACAACTTTTTGTGTACTACTGTTTTTAGGGACAAAATATTTGACGGGAACAATGCAGTCCAATTTGACATTTGAAAAAAACCCATTTCGCATTGTAAACCTACAACAAACTATTTAAACATTTATAAAGCGCGCGTAAATGTCGTATTAGACAAACAGTCTTTCACTTTCTATTTCATATAGACCAAACCTATGATTAAAGATCACCTTGACGGAAGCAGCATTTAAAGTTGATTTAAGTCTTAATTGATATTGTTTATGCTATAAAACTGGTGCATTAATGTTTCGTTGGATTGGCGATTCAAACACGAAACACACGATCGATCAATTGATCTTGAATCGATTTCCAAGTCGAATTCCGGCTTGTTGAGGACATTTCGAAGTCCCTAAGGTTAAATTGCCCGAATCCCGTGTTTTCGTTTTTAAAATGGACTTACACAAATAATTGAATGAATTTAAAACGTTAGTAGATGCAGCCATTAGCTGGTTTCTCGAAATCAATGAGAACATATAATGCTTGGGGGCAACAAATGATAGCCAGGCATATAATTTGTAGATATGTATTAATAATTGTTTGTAGTCAGATTTTATTAATCAGTAGTATATGTTGTTCTCAAAGGAGGATGAGAGCACACGACCGGTTTCGTGGTTGTTGCACTCACCAGATATGCGTATCCGTGATCTGACATTCGAACACCGTTCTGACTTTGTGCTAAACCGAAATATTTGCGAATTCGAGGATTAATCCTCATTTGCAAAATGTAATTTAGCTTTTTATGTGGGGACTAATCTAAGTCCCACAGTCGGTGCAATGTAGCACCGGTAACTGTTTGGAATATTTGTGTAACATTCCAATAACAGCATGGTGGTAGTATTTAGTTAGTCAGATTTCATTAATGAGTAGTATATGTCGTTCTCTAAGTAGGATGCGAGGACACGAACGGTTTCGTCGTTGTTGCCACTCACCAGATATGCGTATCCGTGACGTGATATTCCAACACTGTTCTGACTTTGTGCTAAACCCGAATATTTGCGAATTCGAGGATTAATCCTCATTTGCAAATTGAAATTTAGCTTTCATGTGGGGACTAAAATAAGTCCCACAATTGAATTTGCAAATAATTGGTTTTAACACGAAGTCTGAATAGCAGGTCACGAATACGCATACCTGATGAGCGGTAACAACTACAAAAGCGGTCGTGTGGTTCCGTTCTGCTTTTCGAACGGCGTATACTACTTATTAATAAAATCTGACTTTAAACAAAAATCAACCATCATGCTTTTATTGGATTGTTACACAAATATTCCAAACAGTTACCGGGGTGCTGCATTGTACCGACTGTGGGACATAGCTTAGTCCCCTCATGAAAGCTAAATTTCAATTTGCAAATGAGGATTTATCCACAAAATTAACGCCACAATGATGTCTGCGATATTTTCGATTTCGACAAAATCCGGATGCATGTTTAACTTTTGCCATCCCAATTTCACCGTTTCGGCACTTGTGTTGTGAAGTGGGATCATTTTGAGCGAGACTCATGTACTTGTCTCTTAGCCAAGGTTTATCGATCGCCCGACACGTGACAAGAAGTGATCTCAAGGAGTTTCATGCCGCGTGGGAAGCATTCACGCGATTTCTCCCGAGTGTTGTGTCGAAAATTGTTGCAACGCTGCTGCTTTTATTTGATCGGGCTAGGGTTGAACAACAAATAGTCTGGAGGATTAATTTTGATAGATTTAGTAGTCGGCATTGCCAATCTGTGGCCTTCTTTGATCCAATGTCTTATTTACATAATCAAATCCTATTCGCTCGTGGACCTTTCGCAATTGACGATGGGAAGTCAAATGCGTCTCAAGGGATGGTAGTGGGTATTTTAACAGCTGTTCAAATTTGAAAAATTTGAAATCCAAAGGGAGATATTCAAATTGGTGCAACCAATTTTCTCTCTGATATGTCATAAAACTTGCGATAGGAGTAGTGATTCGGGCTAAAAGAAATAAAACTGTGATTTTCGTTCACCCGTTCAACTGAATGAAACTTTTCGTATTTTATTCTTCTTTTCTCCAACAAAATTAAACTTCGATAAGTTTTGGCTGGCACCTATGTATCAAGATAATGATTTCGAAAAACTTGTGCAAGTTCAAGCAAAATTCCGCATTTGCTTACATTTCCATCATAGACTTTACGATCGGTTTCGTGTTGTTTGCGCTCATCTGGTAGGGACAGTAGGATCAGGATCCGCATGCGCTTGAAACAGTGGAAGAATGGTAAACCAGTTGTGCTTGTATGCCACTGTTGGATAATGATGGTACGACCAATCTGTTAAATCACATGTCCAAACACATGTATAATGGGGTTAAACCCATAACCATAAACCAAAATGCTCAGTTGAATGCATTTCCATCACACACACCTTACGACCGGTTCCGTGCTGTTTGCACTCCTCAGGTAGGGAAAGTAAGATCAGGATCTTGCATGCCTTGAAATAGAGAAGAGTTAAAATTTTGAGCTGGTACGACCAACCTGTCCAATCAAATGTGTCCACACATGCAAATGAGTTAAACCTAAGTTTTTTTACAGCCGGTCTTAGGGCCCTCCTTGGCTGAGTTTATAGATCTACCACAGAGTTTTCTGAGTTTTTATTAACGATACGCGGTATGGTAGATCCTAGCGCGTAGATCCTAATCCGTTGGAGGTCAGCTTTTGTGACTCTAAAAACTTTGAAGGGACTATTATAAATCACAACTGTTGTTAATGTAGGACGAAAGGTTCATGCAATAAATTTGACGGGGTTGAAGTATGTGATGATGATCAGCAGCTGAATACGTTTTACCTGCGAGGACAATGGAAGATGAACAATCAGGTACCCTTAACAACGCAACTCACTTCGACAGTCAACTCAACCTGTTTAACTCAGGTATATCTATCGGCTAGGTAAACACCTTGACCATGATTTTAATTAATACGACTTGAACAATCGCCATAGATTCATCGATAATATTTCGAAATATCAGCTCGCTATTCGGGATACCAGTTTCT
Organism: Atriophallophorus winterbourni; assembly: GCA_013407085.1. Lineage (NCBI taxonomy): Eukaryota > Metazoa > Platyhelminthes > Trematoda > Plagiorchiida > Microphallidae > Atriophallophorus > Atriophallophorus winterbourni. The sequence goes on from JACCGJ010022135.1 coordinate 30,824, forward strand.
GATTGACGTGTACGTGTGCTTGCTTTTATTCTCCTCTCCGTGCATTGCAAATCAATTTTTTCATTAATCTTCCTCCCCCAGCATGGTTTAACGTTTAATCCAGATTGATTTAGACAGTGACCTAGCAACAGTTTTGTCAGCCACGAAAAGGCAACATTCATGCTGTTCCCGCTTTAATCAAACAGCTGTTGTTGCTCGTTTTGTATTAAACGGCATGCTGGTGTACTGGAATCGAATTAATTCGTTTGTGTGGGTAATGGGTGTGATTGGCGCGGAAACATTTAGCGGAGAGATATCTATGCCCCCGGGTCACACGCCCGCAATTGAGCATTGCTGAAATCAATTTTCAGTACCCGTTTTACAGGTTGATGTGCTGGGAAATGAGGTTACCTACGAGGTGCACCCAGGTGCATATCGAACCTTAAACTTCTGACTCGAATAGCCCATAGCTGATTACCACAGAGCCGTGACCTCGTAGTCACTTCTGTCTGTAAGTTCCTGGATTTTTTATCGATTTAAGAGACCTGTTAGATTTTTTCAACCTCATACTCGAGAGGCGAATTAGGATCTGCTAGGTCTTCTTGCAGTTTTATTGTTTGGCTCTTTCGGTGGATATCGACCATGAATTATATCACAAGAGCATGTTCGCTTCATACTCCGCACCAAACATTCCTACTCCGGAGGAACAATCTTTACCGCAACGCATACAGCAATAGGCAGTACTCGGTCGATCAGCGGCATCTGCGCGCCGTCAGCATGAGCTCAGCAGCCGACCGCATTATTTGCTCGTCCTCCCCAGGCTCTAAGTGAAGCGGTCAATGCCTAAGTTCTCCCCAACTCCTGGGTAATGCCATGAGTTTTGTATGTTTTCAAAAGTCTTGTATCGCACTAAGATTGAATTTTTGATTTCAACTCTCAGTAGAGTGTCCTTTGGAATAAAATATCCCTAATTCTGTAGATATGACTCGGGAAACATAAACGGCGATGTAGTTTAAGAGTGAACATGCTCTGAATTTGTCACTTTGTCTACTCACGATATGTTCAAGTTGCGACGGATTTTTATTAAATGGAAAGTATTCAACCCCTGTTCGTGTCTTGCGTGGATGGTCCACGTTTCCCTGCCATACAGTAATGCATTTAACACGTTTTGCATATTAGTGTAATGGATATCACTTTCGCCTTTCGAGAATTTGTGATTCAGACCCCCTGAGAATGTACTTATTGAGTTGCAAGATGAGT
>JACCGJ010022136.1:0-44882 GCA_013407085.1 Atriophallophorus winterbourni
GCAATGGAATACCTGAGAAAATTGTGAAATTAGAGCATCTTATGTTACACTTCATACGACCAATTTCCGGATGTTCGCGCTCGCCAGATATGTAGTAACGTGACACAAACAATGTTGGTTTAGTTTTTACTACTTTAACATGGAATCATGGACAGTTCTATGAGATATTTCATTCAATTTCAAGTGATAAATCCCCAATTGTCTTTTTCGCAACATTTTGTTTAACAGTCGATGGCAATCGGCAATGAATTATTTGTCCTAGATGGCGGAGACTGCACAGCTTCAAAAATCTACCACAAGAGATCCAATGAGGTTTCGCACGACAACCGTCTACGCTCTTCCACACATGAGCTGATCGTAGTTTTCAAAAGTGTACCATCTAAATTGCTTTTTGGTGGATTTTCCATCACATACGGTGAAGGTTAGTCAGAAAATGGTTGCTAGGTACATTCACTAAAGTTGAATCAGTATCGTATAATACATTGAACTTGTTATAATTTTACCGGATGGTGAACCAATATAAACTCCCATCGTATCAATAATTCCAATTAGTTCAAAATATTGAATGAATATAAAAGTATTCCTACATTATCATAGTGAAGCATATAAAATAAGTCGATAATGAGAAAAGTTTTCAATAACAATTTAAGTTTAGACCATCATAAAATTGATTAATCTAGATGAAAGGTTGATGTTAAATCAATTGGTTAAATGTACACATCTCAAAATTACAACATGATTTGAAACATTCATGAGCACAATTCAGATATATTTGGCGAATTAATTTTTTGAGTTACAAGGTTGATGCAATTGCGATTTACACATCGGTATTACATTTGCGCTAAAGGATTCAGTGTTCACGTTCTGACAAAACCGTTCATTGGTTGCTTATAAGAATTATTTGTCATTTCACAATATGTATACTAATAAATGATTTTATCAATCATATATAAATATAGGATTAGTTCAATGACCCATTATTCTTTTATAATTTTTTTCAATATAATTATATCAGCAATCTAGTTTCTAGGTCAACGCTAATTTAAGTGCGTAATATGGCTTAATTAAGCGAATTCGCTTGCATGACTACACTGTTTTACTCAAATTAACATTGATTATATTCATTTGCATGCTTTTCCGTCATTCACACCCCACGACCGGTTTCGTGCTGTTTGCACTCATCAGGTAGGGACAGTAAGGTTAGGATCCGCATGCGCTTGATTATGTTTTAGATTTAATGGATGGCAGTCATGACAGACTTTGTAAGTGAAATATCAATTCAATACGTTGTTGTAATTTTTATTGGGAACATTCGTATTCTCTGAAACAAACAGAAAATATTACTTGCTTAACTCCATAGGACTCACAGCTTAAAATTGGCAACACTGATGTCTTTCTTCTGAAATATATATATATATATATGTATAAATATATATATAAATTCCGTTTTTTTAATGAAACGTCTAACGTTGATCATATCCTCCGCTACAACCAGTCTGTGGCTGTTTGCTGTCATCACGTCGAGTGCTTGAGATTAAGTTCATTGGGTTTGAAACACTGGAAAATCGCATATTCCTCTCGAATAACAAGTTGTAGTGGTTAAGTGCAAAAATCTAACTGAAAAATGTTACAGTAAAAGCTGACAAAGAAACGAACTCACGGTAAGTGAATATTTAATGTCTGATGCAATTACCCACACACAAAAATTATTCAAACTCCGAACTCCAGTGCGTCGCGTTGATCGGCGATGGTAATTCGCGAAGCGGAAAAATGCGGCGACACGTCAATTTTGCCATTAGCCGTCGTGATTCTCAAACACGCAGCAATACAGCACCAGCGAACAAAGCAAATGGATGATCATTGATTAAAACAAGCATCGATAGAAATGTAAATATATTTAACAAGAAAGTGAAATTACAAATTGCTACAGAACTCCCCACTATAGCGTGAGTCGACGGATTAACGCTCGATTCACTGTCCATGTTATATACTCAACCAGTCTTGCGGGGAATCTTGCTCTACGGCCGGTACTGTTTTACGTGGTGTAGGGTTACATACAACAAGTGAAGGCCGATTTGAGAGTTCATCACTGTTCATCATAGGTTGTGTGGGTGGAGTCGAAATGGAAGCTTCTTGTAATGACGTTTGTTCGACGTAAGCAGCTTTCAAGAAATTGATGCTAACTTTTTCTATGATGCCGTTGCGTATCGGAACGAAATATTTCTCTTTGCGCTTCATTAGTTTAAATGGTCCATCGTATGGAGTTTGTAAGGGCTTTCTTACAGCATCGACTCGAACAAAAACGTAGGGACAACTCTTGAGGTCATTGTGGATAAATGATGGACGGTCGGCAACACGTGTGGGAACGGGCTTGATGGACTGAAAGTGTGGGTTGAGTCTGGAGCAGTAGGATGCTGGTTTAACTTCACCGAAAGTTCGTGTGTCAAGTACCATCTCACCAGACAGTCTCAGTGCGGTGCCAAATACCAGCCCTGAGGGACAATAACCGATGTCTTCCTTAACGGTGTTCCCAATACCGAGAAGTACAATAGAAAGGTGTTCAGACCCTTATATTCCTGAACAAGCGGTGAGGGCAGCCTTCCACTGACGATGAAAACGTTCAACTAGTCCATTAGCTGCATGATGGTATGCGGTGTTACGCAGATGATCACATCCTAGTAAGCGGCTTAGTTCGCGGAACAAAAGAGTTGTGAATTGCTATCCTCTGTCAGTGGTCATGGTAGTAGGCACACCAAAGATAGAGATCCAAGAATCGACGAACGTTCTTGCGATGGTATAGATAGAGATATCTCGCAAAGAACTGCTATGAGCTAGCGTGTATATCTGTCGACACATATCAGGATATAGCTATACGTTCGTGAAACAGGTAAGGGACCAACGATGTCCAGGTGGACATGCTAGAATCGACCGTCAGGTAAAAGAAATGTACTCAAGGGGGCACGGGTGTGTCAGTGGATGTGGCTGATCTGACAAGTCACACAGTGTTTTTCCCATTGGCGAATTTCACATTGCATATTGTGCCAGATGAAACGATTTGTTATGAGTTTTACGGTTGAGCGAATGCTCGGATGCGACAGTCTATGGAAGTGATTGAAAATCGTCCGGCGATATATTTGCGGAACGAAAGGTCTCGGCTTACCAGTCAATATATCACAGTGGATCTTGGCATCTCAATCGAGCAGCGGCAAAAGAGCAAATTTGAGTGACTTATTTGCGACGATTTCGTAAAATTCATTATCGTTTTCTTGATGACTGGCCAGTTCTCTGAGGTCGAGTACTGGGTTTCTTATATGTTAGATAGTACATCGTAATAACGCATCAGCGACGATAATACGGTCACCGTCGATATGTCTAATATCTGAGGTGAACTGCGCAATGAAGTCGAGTTGATGAATTTATCTTGGAGAGTTTCGGTCTGTCGGAGAACGTAATGCGTAAACGATTAGCTTGTGATCGGTTATCACAGTGATGGTGCGTCCTTCGAGAAGGTGACGGAAGTGTTTAATAGCTAGGTAAATGGCTAGAAGTTCGCGTCCAATCTTGCTACACCCAGTTTTTGCTGGTTGCAACTTCCGTGAGAAAAAAGACAGTCGTTGAATTTCTCCGTTTACTTTTTGTTGTAGCACGGCAGCGAATACAACTTGTGATGCGTCGGTTTTCAGAACTAAATGCGCGTTATCGTCGGTTTTCAAGTGACTTAGAGCGGAAGCGTTGTTCAAAAGTTATTTAACCTTTACAAATGAAGATTTTCTGCGTTTGTAATTGAAAGCTTTTCGGGATTAAATTTAGGCATATCAGTGGGCTGTTAAAATATCTTAGCGCGTTGGGACTAAATCGTCTCATAAATTTAACGATGCCTAGGAAACGGTGTAAACTCTTGATTGATTGTGGCATTGGATATTCTATTATGGACCGTGGCTTTTCGGGTAACGGGTTTATTCCATTACTGTCAATCCTATGGCCAATGAAATCAATAGTAAAATGGCCAAAACGCTTTGTCGGATGATATGTTTAGGTCTGTCTTGCACTATTTGTGGCCCAGCCCGTTTTTGGTCAGAGAGAAACGCAACCGTCACTCAACTCGTGTATTGACCGAATGCGAAAAGTATCACAATTGAGCAAATTTGTCAATATCACAGTGAATAAAAATCACAAATTGGAACTCACCATCGATCTTTATTGGTCGATTAATCGATAGTTCGTTCACTGTCTATACGACAGAGGGTGCCCTCCTAACACCTCCCCCTTTAAGCTCGGTTGTCGTATGACTTCATTTTCGGATTCACTTGTAGGCGGGTTACTGGAATACGTCTTCGATCGGCCCACCTTCTTGATTTGCATTCTGCGGAATTAATTTGAGGCGGCTCTTCTTCCGCTGAATGTTCAACTTCTAGGGTCTTGAAGGTGGCAAAGACAGGATAGGGATCGTTGAACACTGATCTCTTAAAATAGATTGTGCGGCAGTAATTTTCGTTATGCCCCTTTCTGTTGTAATTCTGGCATCGGTGCTTCTTGAATTGGCAATAACGCGCAAAATGCCATTCGTCACATTGGCAAAACTGGGATGGAAGTTTGGTGTCTTGATCGACACGGTGATCATTCTGCCGGCTGCTTTGCTGCTTGACTGATAACGTCACCGGCTCATTCTGGCAGGGGTTTTGTTCGACTGGCGCAGTGTCACGCGACAAATTTTGTAGCCTCTGGCATTCGGTTGTTATTGACGTCATGTTGATTTTCGGATTTAGATCGAGTAGTGACGGTAGTCTTGTGCGAATCTCTCGATCCTTCTCTGATTGCAGACCATATGCTTTTCCTGCATAAGTTACAAATTCATCGCAATCCTGCTTGATCAATTCCATGCAGTTATACCGTCTGTTAAATAAGGAAGACTGTTCGCCGAAAATTTCTTTGAAAATTGATTGAAAAATATATTTGAATCTCTTGAACCGAGATTCGAAGGTGAGACCGCTTTCCGGTTCGTAATTGAATTTGGGGATGTTGTTGATGATTGCATCCACCAATGGGTTTTGTACGTCAGTCTTCTTGTCTTGATAAATAACACTCAGTTTTTTCAAAAGTGTCTGCATTAAACGGGCTTGAGCTTCTTCGAATTGGCGTTGCATTTGCTGAAGTATTGATTTTACTTCTTCTGATGTGATTGCCATTTCGAATTGTTGGGTTCTTTGCTCCCCGTCGCCAGTTGTTAGGTCTGTACTGCACTGTTGTTGGCCCAGCCCGTTTGGTCAGAGAGAACGCAACCGTCGCTCAACTCGTGTATTGACCGAATGCAAAGAGTATCACAATTGAGCAAATGTGTCAATATCACAGTGAATAAAAATCACAATTGGAACTCACTATCGATCTTGATTGGTCGATTAATCGATAGTTCGTTCACTGTCTACACGACAGGGGGTGCCCTCCTAACAGATAGTTCACGCCATATTGGGTCAAAACGGTTGGAGATTTCACGGTGGTGTAGTAATTCCCTCGTGCGATAACTAGCTTCGAATACTCTCGATACAAACGAAGACGAAATCAAGAACACGAAGAATCTGATCCATGAACCTTTGAAAAGACTGTGCTGCGTTGTGCAAACCAAAGGGTATGCGAAGTAATTGGAAAAGACCAAATGGCGTTATTACAGCAGTCTTAGCAATATCGTCAGGGGCCATGGGAATCTCGTGGTATGCACGTACGAGGTCCAATTCAGAGAAAACTGATTTTCCGTAAATGCTAAGCGAAAAATCGTGAATGTGCGGAATAGGGTAGCGGTCAGGTTGTGTAACGCTATCCAACGCACAGTAATCGCCGCAAGGTCTCCAATCTCCGTTCTTCTTGTCGACCATATGTAATGGCGATTCCCACGGACTAGTGAACGGCCTAATTATAACCAATGCAGCCATATGTTTGAATTAACATTTTGCTGCTTTCAGCTTTCCAGGAGGTAGCCTGCGAGCTTTAGCAAAAACTGGAGGCCCTTTAGTGACGATGTTATGATGGGTGGGTCGCTCAGTGTATGATGATAGGCGTGTTAAGGTGGGAACTTCGCGCAAGATATCGCTGTATGTGGCATTATTCGGAAAAAAATGCGCAGACCAGGTGAGCTGATTGAACAGATTTTACCGGACACGTTAAGTGACGTGGTATTGTCGTGTAGTGGTCGGTTGTTAAGGTCGACTATAAGACCGTACTTCGCCAGGAAGTCGATACCGATTATGGGCTTTTGGACATCGGCTATTAGAAAGACGAAAGATAATGCACGTCTGAGTCCGAGATAAAGATTCAGAAGTTTCTTACCATAGGTCGAGATTTTCTATTCATTAGCCGCCTGTAGTTTGATGCTTGATTGACGCAGGTAACGTTTTTCGCAACTGCGCGGTATATCGCTAAACTCGGCGCCGGTGTCTACGAGAAAGTTGAGTTTAGTAGACAACTCGTAGAAGTATAAGAGGCGACTAACGGTTTTGCCAGGAGCGGTCGTCGCCATTATTGACTGGCTAAGTGGTTTTCCGACATGGTGGCTGTCAGCATTAGTATGTTTACAACCGGGGCGACAATTGCGCGCAGCGTTCCCAAACCGACGGTGGTAATAGCAGAACCAATTAGTTTTGGACAGTTCCGTGTTGGAAATTGTTAGCTGTAAGGATGAGAGTTCCTTAGTCAGCGTGGCAACGGTGACTTCCAGCTTTGAGAGGTTACTTTCTTCTGATACTTCATTAATGCTGGTTCTGTCGAAGCGTTCGTAAATTTTATCTGCGAGTTCAGCCAACGTATAAAGACATACTTTGTCAACAGACACGGCAAGGATGGCAGTGGTGGTGGATAGCAAGCAATTCAACTAAAGTTGCTGTAGGACGGAATCGTCTAACTTTGTGTTGCCCACGATAGAACGTATGTTACGCAAAAGCTGTGGAGGAGTTCTAATGCCGAGTTTCACAGCAGCAAGCAGTTGCTTTAGCCTGGCTTCATCGTAAGCCATAGTAAGCTTAACGGTGAGTAAACTTCCGCGTGTCGTAAAGCGAAATGGAGGGCATGGGGTCGAGGACGTCTATTACTTCTTTTGTGATATAAGATGGTAGCTGCAATTGTACAAACGAAAACATGACGTCTTGTTTAGTAATTCATCTAAAACGAAACATGCCTTCTACCTGAATGAACCAGACATATAGGTTAGCAGGGTCCAATGCTGGAGTGTTGCAGCCGATAACGTTCACTTGCGATTTGGTGGGTTCAAACGACATTATGGCATAATTGCAAAAATAATGGGAGTTCTGAGCGAAAACTGGAAAACTGGCTTACAAATTATGTAGTGGATAAGTGCAAAAATCAAGCAGAAAATGTTACAGTAAATGCAGACAAAGTAACGAATTCACGGTAAGTGAAAATTTAATGTACGATGCGATTATCCACAACCAAAAATTATTCCAACTCCGAACTCCGGTGCGTCGTGTTGATCGGCGATGGTAATACGTGAAGCGGAAAAATGCGGCGACACGTCAATTTTCCCATTACCCGTCATGATTCTCAAACACGCAACTATACATCACCAGCGAACAAAGCAGAAGGAGAACGCGCGCGGAAAAACTATATTGTGATAATAATAATAATAATAATAAACAAGAATCGATAGAAATGTAAATACATTTGAAAAGACAAAGTAACATTACAAGATCGCCAAATCGTTTAATTATCCAAACATCAGATTTCCATCAAGCTCTTGTTCAAATACAAGGTAATACACTCAAATCTCGGTACTATGCCACCCGTCGGGACCGAGCATGATTGGCATAGTAGCGAGAGTGGCATAGTAACGAGAGTTTGCAAAAACGGCTTTATTTTCTCAGGTCCATCATTTATTTGCTTAATCGATCAGTCCAAAGCTCTCAAAAATCGTCGGCTGACGCATCTCCTTTCGTCGGATCTCGTTCATCTCGTTGACTAGCCGATCACCCGCTTGCATAGCACCGGGCTTCCCGCTTGTCTGCTGCATGAACTTTCGGACAGTGATCCAAGCACGCTGGGCTTCCTCGAACAGAACGATTTCCTCCTCGACAATCACTTCGTCTTCGCATTCCACCGGCTCCTCATTGTACAGCATCTCCTCCGAAATCTCAATTTCTTGCTAAACTCCCTCGCCAACTTGTACTGATTCGGGTCCTTCTTCGCAGCATCGATGATCTCGAGCTTCTCCTTCAGCGTAAAGTCGGTTCGCTTGCGTTTCTGAGCTGACATTATGGGCTGAATAGTTTAAAAAATAACGATGTCACTGTTGTGAGTGTCCGTTCGTGCGCGCGCTTTCGTGGGTCTATTTATCGTTACTTAAAGCAAGGGTAGGAAAGAGGCTTGTCGTTGTGCGTGAGGTGATTGGCTTGTTGTAGCTGGAGTCAGGGAGAAACATCGCGTGTTTGACCGTGAAATCGGCTGACTATATACGTAAAATGCGCAAAAATGCCCTTTTTAAAATAGTCACAGAATAGTCGCATAGTAGCGAGAGTAGGGAGTGGCATAGTAAATTTATTTTGTATTGAATTTTGTCGAGACCGAGCAAAAGTGGCACAATAGCAATAGTAACGAGGTGGCATAGTACGGAGATTTGAGTGTATTTCATTAATTTTTGGATTTATTTAATTGATGCTATGATTTGTTTTTTGATTGGCTGAGTTTTGAAAATATTTTGGATTATATGAAACAAAAAGCACAAACCTTACACATGTCAATCAATGTAGCTTTAAAATGTTTTCATAGTTAGACATTGAATGAAAAATGCATTACGATAATATATTGCTTTGTAAATGAAAATTTTAAAGAATACATAAAATCGAATCCCATTCGTATGATCAATCTGTATTTCTGCTATAGTCTTTTGCGTTGTATTTATTCAAGCTTTATACCTTGTTTTAACTTTATTTTCCATTATTAGCAGATGAACTTCATAGAACAACAAAGTTAATCAACCCCATGACAAGTATGTCTGATTTAGCAATAATTCATATGTTTCTTGATTATTTTGAGGGTAACAATAATTTTTTGAATATTAATGTTTGCAATTTTCAGAAGTTTAACATCAAACCATTATTTTCCAATAAGATTGCTAAATAATCCCATTAAAATATTAATTTTGAATCTTGAAATCTTTAGCTCCACTTAGCAATAAGGATCTCGCCGTTGAAACGTATACAACAGGTGAGAATTTTAACAAATGTGCTCATACCTAAATCTATACAGCAGCCGGTTTACTTTGCTGATCGTTGGCCGTTAAATGTCTAGCATACAACAAAAGTTTTCAAATGAATGTATACTGCTATACTAGATTATCATATATATATATATATAATATTATATATTAATATATATATATATATATATATATATATATATATATATATATATATATATATTAGAACCCGGGTACAACGAATCTCTGGGGGGAGAGTAAAGTGTTCGTTAAAAGCTGAATTCGTTGTTAGTAAAACGCATTGTCAGACATGTGATTTTGCCACCGTTTTTCAGTACAAATGTGAACTAGTGAAGAATGTCTTACCTAATCCATACGTAATCCATTTGATGATTAGATGATGCCATAGCACACAGATCACAACATTAAATCCACGTTCATGTTAATAATGGTAAATTTATTCTAAAACGAAGTAGTAAAAACTTCTTGCACACACACTGACAGTCCAATCTCACGCTTTCATGAAGTAGCTGGCGATGCTCTTTTGTTTAAGATTTGACTTCGCCACCGCCTCGATCTCTCTCTCCACAAATTCAAGTTCTATTTAGACGTCTCTTCCTTCTATCTTAAAAAGCTCCTGCATAGTTCAAGAGCACTCCTAACATCTTTCACAGACGGAGCTACCAGTCACAGAGAATTCACTTGATTTACTTGTGCTTGCCTGCGAGTCAATTAGAACACTGTAGGCTAGGCTGCCTGAGTCTCGCCAAGCTGTGTGTGTCAGTGCTATTCTTAGCGCACTGCAGGCCACTCTTGACGAAGCGTTGTGTGTTAAAGGCAAGACAAAGCGAGTTCGTTTTATGTATGAACTTTATTGAACAAACATAGCTGTCGGGAACGCGTACAGTGTTCGTAAAAGGCGAGATTCGTAACGAACAGATTCTTTGTTCGAATGTTTTAAATAGGCTAACAAAGAAGGATTTTACTTGGAAAATCATGGTGTTTGTTCAACCCAAGAATTCGTTGTAAACTAGTTCGTTGTAGGTTTGTTCCACTGTATATGACTTGCTGATCGATAGCAACGTTGTCCAAGAAGTGTGAACACGATAATTGAAGCAACTTTTATGGGTGATAACGCGTTTTCAAGTATCCGTCCGCAATGAGAATAATCCGCAACGAATATTTTGTCACATGAATGTAGAGCACTCAGCTTTCATTCCTGTTTTGATTGATTTGTGTTTGGTAGAGTTTTCTCTGCCAGACAATATAGCATTTAGTACGCACACTCTAGATATACTTTAAGAGTCGTGTTAATGGTAGGATTGTAGTTGCCACGATGAACGTTGTTTGTGTCGGACAATATGAAATTTGCCCGGCAATACATGTACTTTTCTCAGTGTCTGGAAAAATGCGATCTGCACAATTGGAAGAGATATATATGTATATTGATATATTGGCTCAAGATGCAATTATCCGCAGTATATCAGCAACTGTTTTTCAAAATATGAATCGAAAGCACTATATTATTCCTAAATTTCCATGAAACTAAATGCTAGTGAATAGGTAGATCTTTACAATCAAATATGTTGTGGAAAGAACCGTTACTATTAAATTCATCATTGTATTTTAGTATGATATTTCTGTTAACTTAGAATTAAAGTGAAAGTTAACATTTTCACAATAAAAATTCAAGCTCCACTATATACACTTAAGATCAGTGAGAAATGAACTAGGGACAAGATGAACAACCTGCATTAATCAGCAAACATTATCAGGTGTTATCGCTTAATTTATTTTAGTCGATCTTAATTTTTCCCGAGTTTATAATTGCGTACGAATTATTTTCTGAATGCATAAGTCCGTTTTCAATATTTTGATGGGATGTGCCTCAGCGACCCTTTAATCTATTTGAAACGATGCGTGCCAGAATAAAAAGCGAAAGGTGTTGAGTTGATCAGGATTGAACAACTCATGTTCGTGTATCAACTTTTGTGTAATCGACTTGAGTGATATTCATACATTCCCTTTTACTGCTTCTGCGAACCACATGAGCAGATGGATGTGCAAATGAGGATTTTGTTTGCCAGACGAGGTTGCAGGTATTTATAGTAGGATTACGAATTTTTTTATGAAAGATAATCGCGCATACCCAGAGTTATCTACTTTTGCTTTCGGTTAAGGTATTTCACCGGAAGCATCGCATTTAATGCTAAGATGAAGGCGATCGGCGCTATATTTTAAATATTTTTATTTTCTCCGATGTTTGAATACAGTATAGAGATAATCCCATTATTGGTTAACAATCTTGTTTGTAATTTTGGTTGCATACACTCCTTATGAATGGTCTCTCAAATTATCAGCCGCAACCCCGAAGAATTGCCATAAAAGGTTCTTTACCAATTCTGAAGACGCTACTATGAATCCTCATTACCCTGGACCATATGCGCAAAATCAATTTTGTAACATTGAGCTGAACGCTAAGATTTCACAGCAGCTCAAACTACAAATGGATTGGATTCAGGTATGGGTTGGATTTATTACTAATATATTACAATCTTTTCTTTCGAAAACAGCTCAGACATTTTACGCATATATATATATATATATCTCTATATATTCTATATATATATATATATAATATAATCGTCAATCTTGCAATTTGCAAGACGCTGGGTTCAAAATTTAGCGCTTGCAAATCGGAGGTAATGCGGAAGAATGAACTGGAGCAACCAGCATTGTTCGTGGACGGTCAAATGCTCAGTGAGGTTACAGATACAGTCTATTTCGGGAGCAAACTCGAGTTCAGTCCTTCCATTATGGACCGTCGTGATCACCTTTGTGAATCGTTCGATGGGCTTGGCACGGGTGGGTAGTCACAATCGTAAACAACATATTCTCCAACTATCGCCCTAACAACAATGCCCATCAGATGTAATCGGTGTTAGCTTACACCGTATCCGATGGGAAGACCTGACACGTAGATCTGTTCGGTTGGGCGACCACAACAGATGTTGCTGGCTCATTCTGAACTGGTCGGGAAAAAAAGGCTAATCAAATGTGCCAGTCTGGAGAACAGTTCATAAACGTTTAATTGCGATCGGTCAAACGGTGGACCGTAGCCCAGGTCGTCAAGGCATGGGACTACAGTGGTGATGGTCGGGGGTTCAAACCCCACCCGAATCGAAGGATATGCACTGTTGATGAGCTCAAATTAGAGCGAATTTCGAGTCCAGTGCTTCCATTATGAACCGTCGTGATCAACGAATGATTAGTCGCGAACATAAACTGACTGTAAATGTTAACTGTGAAGATGAGGTCCGGAGAAGGAACATAACTTTCTGCACGCTGAACTCTATTTGGAAATCCTCCGCTCTCAGCATTAACACGAAAATCAGACTCTTCAAGTGCAACGTTCTGAGTGTGTTGTTGTATACATCGGAATGCTGGAAGACGACCGCTGTCATTAAGCGCAGAATGAACGTGTGTCAAACTAAGTGCTTGAGAAGGATTCTACGGATTTTTTGGCCACACACCATTTCGAATGAAGAGCTCCTGAGAAAACCTGGTCTGAAGGTGGTATCTACCGTAGTCAAAAGACGACGGTGGAGATGGTTCGGTCATGTCTGCGGGATGGATCCCAGTTCACATACGAAGGTAGTAATTCACTGGTTTCGCAAAATAAACAAAAAAGCGGACGACCCAAGGAAACTTGGCGCATAACGTTGTAACGCGAACTACATGCATATATACATGTCTTAATGTTTGTCGGGTAGCCATTCGCTAAATAGTGAGCATTAAAGTCAAATTTAAATTATATTTCAATTAAATCTTAAAAATCAGCTGGGGATTAAAGTTTTAGGCCATTGATATTCAAATCATTTTGGATGGGACACAAATGCGACTGGAAATCGTGTGCTTTGAAAATTTGGAGCAAAATTGATTATCAGTAAATTGTGTGAATGAGTACTTACTTCACACCCTTGCATGTTAAAAAAGCTTATGTATTAATTAATTAGATATTAATTATTAATATTAATTCAAATACCACCAACCAAAATTCTTTCATTTTAAAACCGTCAAGTGAGATTTATTGAATAAATCCAACCTATTTTTATTGTATAACACATTGTCTCGCAAATTGCTGGCGTAATAATATACCGAGGAATCTTTACTTTATTTTAGGTGAACAATCATCTGACCGACTTTCTTCTTCTGTTTGACGGGCCAAGTTGTCTTTCGAACCGTATCGCACGGATAAATGTTTTCGAATCTGATGTCTATTTCAGCTCAAGAAACACAATGACTATGCTTTTTGTATCCGGAGACCAAGGTGGAAATGGACGTTATGTTGCAAACGTTTCCGCAGGTGCATCTCGTTACCGCTTGATCATGCATTTGAAATTAAGTGAAACATTGAAATTCCATAGTTGAGCAATTACGGAATGACATCGATTAACAGTTTTTGTATATATTGATAGACAGCATTGGATAACCCAAATAGAAAAAATCAGGAGTGCTAGCTTTACAATATTTTTTTTCAAAATAATGACGCGCGTTCCCAAACACATTTATGACAACCGACCTTTCCACCAAACTGAAACATTTCTTTACAAATATAAAATATAAAATTAAAAATATACTGTTGTTATAGTAAATGTAATAGTAATCACCAAAAATTCCGTTTGTGTGTAAAACGTTATGTTTCAAGCGAGATTTCCGTGGTTCAAATATCGGCACCTGAAAAATTGAGGATATTATTTGAAAACGTACTCCTAGTATCAGCTGACAATTTGCTGAGAAATGTTTTATTTATAAACACGTTTAGTGGCTTTAAGACTTTGTGGGATACATGTTGCACGTAAACTCTTCAATCACACAAATGTGGTTGCGGATAAAGACTTGTGCTGAAATAAATATCCATATTTGCAAGGCATGCTGATTGTGATTGTACTGAATTTACCTGTTGACTGAAAATTACGATTTCGTATTTGCGTGAACTTCCATCACACAACGCGACCTCATGCTGTCCACACTGAGCGGGTAAGAACAGCACTATCAGTATAGGAAACACAGGAACCAGTTGTAAATGAGGTTGCAGCTTTCAAGCCACCTTTGAATGAGTTTGCAGTGAACAACCCGTTGAATCACACGTGACACGCACATTGGCTAGAAACAGCTATCCCAAATTTTATGCATTTCCATCATACACACACTTTTGAATTCTTTCTAATGAGACGGATGTATGTTTCATTTATATTGTTAACATTGGCATTTGGAAGAGAAAAAATAAAAGCCTATAAGAGATTGTTACAAAGGACATCTTCTACATAAATTGTCTAATTAATTTATTAAATATTTTATTAATTACAGTACCTCACGAAATGACTAGGACTGGTAAGTACCAAATCATTTGCGATATTTCTAAGGTTGCTATCTCCGAATAATTTTAAAAATAGGAAAATCTAAGGAGTCTACCATTTGTATTTTCAACTCATTTTTACGGATGTATTAGAATATAAATTATTCATAATTTGTGGTATTTTCTCTTAAATATGCCCACGAATTTCACTACATTATAATTGCTTACGAAAATCCTTGAAAACATAAAACTTAGACTTTAGAGTTGTTCTTTGAACGGTGTTGATATTTTGTGAAAATTGGACAGTTAATTAAAGTTATACTTGAATGCCACTGTTGCATAGGGTTCGTACAACGAACCACGATGTTCAAACACAGAATCACGTAGTGATTCGTGGTCAAGTACTCAAGGCGCTTATGGATGACCAGAGTGATGTGTTGCTCACATCCTCCGCACTTAGACACCACTACCGGTTTCTGGCTGTTTGCCGTAATCAGGTGGAGACACTAAGATTAGCAGTAGCTTTGGACTTTAAGGATTTTTAAAAGGGTTGCAAAATGGTTTTAGATAAATGGTGTCATCCTTAAGCGCCTTGAGTGCTTGACCACGAATCACTATGTGATTCTGTGTTTCAACACAGTGGTTCGTTGTACGAACCCTTTGCAACAGTGGCATTCAATTATAACCTTGTTTACCATTTATCCACTGTTTCAAATCTCACTGAACCTAATCTTACTGTCTCCACCTGATGACGGCAAACAGCCAGAAACCGGTAGTGGAGTGTAATTTCGCGGGATGTGAGCAACACCACTTTGGACAGTTAATTGTTTGTCAGACAAACTTCAAAAAACACTAACCAAATAACAACACACACCATCCAATCGAATCCAGCGTAAGGGTTATTCCTATTCTAGATTACATGAGTGGAAAATGAACAATAATATTCAAATATTAGTCTACAGGTTCGCATCCAGAAATACACATCGGTGCATCCTTGACAGATATTCAAATATATAACGTCGTCAAATTTTCATTAAAATAAACACTAATGTGGAGTGTTTTTCAAGACCTAACCGAGTTTATTGTGAACTCGGCTATCTTGTGAATTCATGACCGTCCATTATGTGGGTTAAACACAAAATCTCAAATCCGAGACCAAATTGGCGAGCAACGGTATGGATGCCGTATGTGAATGGATATCTGAAGATAAATGTAACCCCGGGGTTGATTCGAATAACCTAGTGGAACAGTAGAGATTTCCGTTCAGGTAATACTGCACATCAAATTTGGGCTGCCTTTAAACTGCTTTAATGATTGTGTTTACAGAATTTTAATGAATGCTCTGGTGTGTAAATGGATAAAATGCCAGGAAGTTCTTACAAATATAGCAATTAAAATAACATGGCATGAAGAGACTCCACAAGATGAGAAAGAATATTAGCCATTAAGCACTGACACGGAATCAGCTAAAAATATGCTGGACACTGGCCACAGTCTAGTCTTTATATATGTGCCGCAGGAATGAGCCTTATTTTGTACACCTGCACTCATATGCTGTTGACCTAATCAAACCTGGACCACGCGCGATTGAAATCTACATAATACAGAACAGGGCCTGCGACTGAATAATGGTAATCAAGATTGAAATTCTGAAAGACATTTACCTACATTATTCAAATCAATTCAGGTAAATTTTAAAAATCCTTTTGCGTGCGTACATTTTTGAGCTGCTTCAACTGATTGCACTCAAATTCATTTACACATGTGACACGTTTAGCCGTGCAGATGAAAGGCACTTGGTCAATTGAAGGCCGTGCGCTGTAAATAGGAAGATTGGTCGTCTTAGTCTACACGGTTTAACATTATTGGTTAGATGTCATCCCTTTAGTGAACAATAGTACGAATGTTCTAAGTTTCACTTCCATAGATTACAGCATTTATTAGGGTCACGGCGTGAATCTCGATGGAGTGGATGTGATAAGACCAGTAATAATAAGTAAAGACTTCACTCAGAGGCAGTGCAATTGCAAAGGCTGGGGTCATTGTGGTAAAGAAAGACTATGTAGCGGATATCTCACACAATATGGCATTCGGTTCTGGAGCGCAGTAGCTTACACTTGTATAACCCCAAATGTGAACACAGGATTTCGTAAGCAAGGACGCTTTTCGCACCTAAACACAAAATAAGCAATTAATGGATTAACGCAGCATGTTGAGGTGCGATCAATTTGCCTTGATCTCGCATGTCTAACTTGGGTAACCTAGGATTGATCAGGATATTGTCATTTATATCTGAACCCTTTACGTACTAGCACCTTTGGTTTGACGCATCTTCTGTGTCTTAGAGGCCAAACGTTACAAAAAATTGCTCTAACTGTTTCATTGTGAAATTTATTTTAGAATCGAACCTGTATGCCGCTGTTTATTCATATGCTCCCGGACAAATATAGATTGAATAAAACCCAGCGGAAAGCTTGATTCACAGCACAGCGAATGAAAATATCGAGCGAGCACTTATCATCTATCTATTCTAGTAACAGTAAAATTTTCCCACACGCGCCTGTAAATTTTTAATCATTACCGACCATTCAATACCTAGATACTCTACTTATATTGGATGACGACGTAATCTTACTTAAAATGTTAGAACCAAATTGCAGATGTGGACAGATGAATTAACTGATATAATTTACTCCAAACTCAATGTGCCTTTCGCCGACGATGGTCACACGTATACATGATGTTCCCCTCAACGCCACATAATGAATAGAATCTGGACTAGCTTATGTATTGATAGACTGGTTTCATTGATTTAGCAATGACATTTGACTACGTAATCAGTGATGGTGTTTTCCAAATGATTGATCTTATAGGCTGTCCTTGACTGCTTGGAACCTTTCGTATTTGCGACATCCTAGGGGATGATATTTACATAAAATTTAAATTTCAAACAAATGCAAAATTTTAGTCTAGTTGGCTTTTTTATTTTATTTGTCAGCAATTTATGTCCAGTTTAATATTGAAACATTTACTCTACTGCTCTGATTGCCCTCCATGACTGCACAAACTCATTATTTCGTTCCACTCATGCATGAAGGGCTCAGTCCATTTTAACGGTTTCGATTCAGAAGCCTTTGAAATTCACCGAGGCGTCAAACACGGGTGTGTTCTTGCTCCCACACTGTTCGGCATTTTCTTTGCTCTGCTTCTGAAGCACGCTTTAAGAACAAGGACAGAAGGTATTTACCTACGCACGCGAAGTGATGGCAAGCTTTTCTACCTGGACCGGTTGAGAGCACAAACCCAGGCACGAAATGGGATAATCAGTGACCTGCTGTTTGCCGACAATGTAGCATAAGCAAGATCAAAGTACTTGGTCAAGGGACTGTAACGCCTCCAATCATCACTTTTCGAAACTGTCAGCTTGAACCAGTACATCATTTCACATATCTTGGTTCAACCATTGCGGATAACCTCTCGCTAGACACATAGATTGATAAGCGGATTGGCAGAGCAGCTGTCAACTTCGACCAAAGAAGGCCAACAACAAAAACAACTCTACTGAGTGATGGAAACAAAAAAATCATTAGCGTTTATCGTTTACAATACACCTGATTTCACTCTTCGGTACAATAGTGGCCGCTTCCTTATACGGTCGAGGTTCATTTTTTGTCTAATTTATTCCAACATGATTTGATATAAATCGCGATGTGTCTTCGCAATTATGAATTATTTTGAATTATGATTTATCAACATACGAATCAGAACCACTTATAATATTTGCCTTGAATGCTTAACGTGCAAGGATTAAAATCAATTTACTTCACGTTTTTCAACAGAAAATTTATTTGCAAAAAGAAAATCTCTATTTTTATGTGAGTTAGTTTTCCACACTTTGCGAATACGTTTCAATCTACAGCATAAAACTTATTTTAATCGATACTCTTAGTTAAAACAATGGAATCGCTTTTTATCAAATAATGCAAAACAATTAAAGAATAAAATTATTGCAACTTTTTGGGGTTGAACTCTTTGCTTTTGGAGTTGTAATAAATGATGTGAAAATTATTTGATGAGTTTAGAAATTTTTTTTCTTATTTCGAAAAAATTGTTTTTACGGGATACATGCAAATGATTCCTTTGAAGCACTCGAAATATTATTGTTGAGTTATACTGTACCTTCGATTGTTCAAACTGAAAATAAAATAACTGTCTCCATTTGTGGATGCAAACAGCCAGCAAATTATGAAGAACTTTGAAGAACTTTACAGTTCCTCCAGGAATCAGTCTGTAATACAAGTTGTTGTATAACACTAAGAAAAATTAAACACGTTCTAAACTAAACGAAAATATTGAAACAATATAATACATCATATTGGATCCATCATATTAGTCCAATATCTGTACACGCAGAGATTCAAACACATTTGCCGGACATGTTCGTGTGATCGAAAAATCATCCTTACTATGAAAATGTTACTTACTACTCCCATCCGTAAGGATAACTGGTTTTCGTTCCAAGCAAACGCTGCAGTTCCAAATTTCACTAAACTTGCTCTTGTACTCTTGATAACAACAGTGCATTAATATGAACATTGCCTAGGCTTACAATGCACAACTTGGTTGAATTTAATAACACCAACAAGTTTATGTTTTGCTAATCGAATTGTGGGTAATTTTCCTGATTCAAAATAGCTTCGTTGTTTCTTTACTTGTTGGTTTACTTTATTTAATTTACCTGGTCTTGCTACCACAGGTCGCGGAATATGTTTTCAATATGAAGACTTATACTTAACCATTCTATACAACTCATCCGGCATAGGCTTGTAAGAAAATAGCGGTTTTCTGTTAGAACTGACATACAGAATGTAGCAGATTTTTGCACTTCGGAATGTATTTGTTCTGTTCTATAGAAACGCAATATATTTAGTCACCGGTCCACATGTTTATTCATCCCATTTGCAAAGGAATCGTAGGTTTAAACATGCTTCAACACGTTGTTACGTAAACGAGATTGAGCATCTCCTCTTATATGGTGCTCAGTATTTTTGCTGTAATAACAAGTGACAACAAATAAATAATGATTGTTGATGTCAAATCGCATACATTTTATTTATATCAATCACAGTATTTATCTATGGACGCAAAGCAGCTCGTTAAACATAGTCTTAAACTTCTTGAACATCGTGGTTCGTTGTACGAAACCTATATAACAGTTAGCATACAAGTATAACCTTGTTTACCTTTAATCCACTGTTTCAATGCTCACTGAAACTGATCTTACTGTCTCCACCTGACGACGGCAAACAGCCAGAAACCGGTAGTGGTGTGTAAGGGATGGAGATGTGAGCAACACATTACTTTGGTCATCCTAAATGCCTCGAGTGGCCGTGACCAAGAATCACTTTTGTGATTCTGTGTCTGACAGAGTGGTTCGTTGTACAACCCTATATAAGCAGTTTGCATACAAGTATAACCTTGTATAGTCCTAAACTTGTTTTAAAATTTATCTGAAAGGTAACGTGTTTGAAAACTGTGTATCATAGTCTCAATTGTTGCTGACATCAAAGACCAACAAAATATATTTGCTGTGCGAAATCCGTTTCAAGTTATTCCTAGGTGTTTTATATCTGATGGCGGTGATGTTACACGAGAGTGGATGCTATGAACAAGTGAAAATCTGGTCAATTTGTTGATATAAATCACATTTTAAACGAATGATTCCATTTTTCGTTTATCTGATTTCTGATAGATAACTGTGGACAGAATCTGAAAAAAGACAAAGATACTATTATAACTCCAACACATCCAACAGAAACACTTTTATGCATTTGGAACATCAAAGCGCCGACAGGGCTCAAAATATCCCATAATATTACTTCAAAATCTGTGAGTTAACATTTGCACACATTCTGCTCATTATTTTAAACAACCAAAAGTATTTAATATCTGTGAAATTATCTGGTTTATTGAATTCGGTAAAGTGATTCTGCTAAAACAAAGCGACATCCGCGCGTTTGAAACTCAGCAAATGATTGAAATATTTTTTATAACTAATGTAAATAATTTGAAATTTAAATGCATCAATGTTCTCGAAACAATTCGATATGGCTGACGCTGGGCCGTTCACATATTCTTAAACTAGCCAAGTCAAAATCTCCTTAAACGAATAGAAAAAGGGTCATCAACCGATTGGGGGAACTTTACAATATTCTGTGTCGGAAAACGTTTTGATTACATATAAGTGTTTGAGTCAGAGCGGCATAATCTTAAACAGATAGTATATATTGAGATGCAATTTCAGCTCGTGATCCAATTGCTGTGGGCATATTTTAAAAAACTTAGGTCCGTCAACCCCTATGTCATTGTACCCAGTCCTCTCGAGATCAATTTCCTTACGACTAAAATGGCGTTGGCTATCGTTTTTGAAAGGAAAGCTTACGTTAGACAAAGTGTATCAAACATTGATAACACCCAGAGAATCATCACATCAGCGGTTTAGTGGCAACATTTCCACTTTTCGACATGACGATGTTCAGACAAACGATAAACATTATGGGCTCATCGCGTGTATGACCACTCCCGTTGTTACATAGCCATTAATTTTCAAATATAAAATCTACGAGTTTCATATATATGCGACTGCTTAGTGTTGACTTACTTGACTTAATCCCTTGAGTTCCTGGAGGAACATAGGGCCTCGGCAACTTGTCTCCACTTTGGTCTGTCCATAGCAGCCAGTTTGATGTCGTTCCAGTTAAGTCCACACTTGCGGATTTCCTCTTCACACGAGCGCTTCCAAGATAGCCTTGGGCGTCCGACCCGTCTCTTCCCGATTGGGTTCCATACCAGAGCATGACGCGTGATGTCATCATAAGGTTTCCGCAAGGTGTGCCCAACCCATCTCCACTTTCTTCTACTGATCTGCTGGGCGATCGGGTCCTCAGCAGCAATCTGCCACAGGTCTTGATTCCTTATCTTTTCTGGCCATTTTACCCCAATAATTCGACGAAGGCAACTATTGTGGAATGATTGCAAACGGCCAGAAGACTTTGCTGTCACTCGCCAGGTTTCCGATCCATAGAGTAGCACGGATTTGACGTTGCTTCTGAATATACGGAGTTTCGTGCGTTTTGATAGAACCTTCGACTCCCAAATGGGTTTCAAAGCTATGAACGCGTATCTTGCTTTGCCGATTCTGGCGACTATGTCTTCGTCCGTGCCACCACTTATTGAAACAATGCTGCCGAGGTAGACGAATTGCGTGACGTCTTTGACTGCTTTACCATTGATGGTGATTGATGGGTGCTCATCAGTTAGCACACGGAGGACTTCTGTTTTTTCGGTATTCACGCGTAGTCCTGCATATGAAGCAAAGTGTGCTAGTCTATCGGTCTTTCTCTGAAGACGTTGGGGGTCACGTGATATCAAGCAGACATCATCAGCGTATTCCAGATCCTCCAAATGCTCGGATTCCTTCCAATCGATACCATTCCTCTCACCTTTTACTGTCTGTTTCATTATCCAGTCTATTACCAACAGAAAAATCATTGGGGACAACAGGCATCCCTGGCGAACGCCAGTCTCAACTGCCAATGGATCGGTCAGTCTTCCGTTGTAAATTACCTGACAGGAGGCACCTTCATACAGCTGCTTTATGAGGTCCATGTACAGCGGTGGGACCCCATAATGTGGCAAAAGCTTCCATATGAACTAACAAAAATAATCAACTTTTCAAGCTTCGTGAAATAATTTCAGATGATCTGGTTGCAGTTTTAGAGACCTAGCTTAAAATCAAACTGACTAAGCTGAGCTATCATTTTGCAATCGCTTAGTATCACCTTGTATGCCTGATTTCTACTTCAATAAAAGTTAAAATTAGTGTCACGAAATCGAAAATCCTCTGCTCGGCATTCCTGACACGATGGGTATTTCAACTAGAATGGTCAATATAGTTGACTTTACGATCTGAGCTAGTTGCCGTTAAATATCAGCGCTTTAATTAATTAATCAATCAGTCCATATGTTGCTCGAAAGTTGGAAAAACTTAGCCGAGCCGTTAATTTGCTTAAGAGCCGGATCTGAGGGACTTGATTCTCCAATTAGTGTATTTAAAAAGAAAACACTATCTGCATTTGTTTGAAAGTAAATTCAAGGATTTCATTTAGCAAGTACACAACATTTTCACAAGCCGACATGCAGACGGACCCTTGATCAACTGTTATCTGTTCAACTTGGTGTAACTTCTTAATCAACCGCGGCAGATTTACCATGCAGTGTGTCACGTCCGCAGTGTTGAACGACTGGGCGATCAAGCATTCTCACATACAATATAATATCAAATATTAACTAATAATCTCTTAGTATTTACTTTGAAGAATTAGCCTATGCGTATCGTGGCTCATATTACAGTACATTCCTAAATTATTTGAAGCGAAAGTTGACGAGAACTCCAGATTTATAGCAAGCGATGGTGACTGTAGCTACCTGTTTCTAATCTATAGTAGAACTACTAATTAGTTAGGCAAAAATGATAAACATGAGCGCAAGGCCTGGAAGCAAATTGAAACACAAAACCTTTAAACAAGTATCACATGATCTACCAGTGACGCTTTTTTGCGTCATTATTTTTCGTTTCATTATTCCAAAAACCTACCGCCGTACAATATTTAACTCACTTGATTAAATCCTAACTGTTGTATGCATTATTGAGTTTTACCGATATCGCCATATTTAGTTTTATTAAGTTAAGTGACGGCTAATGAATATATGTTTGGATTAGAAGTTACTAAATTAAACGCGGGGTTCTCTGATCGAAATCCATGCAAATGCGGATATTTCTAAACCAAAATATGTTCCACTGGTTTCAATCAGCGGCCAGATCAGATTGGCAAGAATAAATATATTCACGTTTCTAGAACAGGTTTTAGGGCAGCCAAGTTGGGTGATGTTCAGACCTTCGTTTATTTTATTTTTCCTTCTTTCGATATATATATATATATATATATATATATATATATATATATATATATATATATATATATATATATATATATATACTATGAGTAAAGCTACATGCCCATCTGTCACAATCTTCATGTGAACGGAATGGTATATCAACGGGTGAATTTGAAAATGCACATAACCTTTCCTGACGAAGTACTCTTTCGTTAGCTGTTGAAAATTGCTTACCCTGTTTGGATGTTATAGCTATACAAGTCTCTATTATATTTCAAATGTTCATCGACATTGTAACCATAATTAATCTCAATTATTTCACAATTAGCCTCTGCGCAACCGACCGAATACTTGGATAAGGATACTAGATGGATCAAGTTGTGATGCAAGAGAGATTTTATTTCAAACAGCGATGAATCCAATGGACGTTCATTCGATTAAAACCAGTGGATCATCTTCGTTGGTTGTGTTCTTTCAAGGACCCACGACTGAATACTTCGGCACGTTCGAGATTGAATATCGATTTAGTGAGTCAGTTCTCGGCTTAAACAGAGTTGTCACACATGTAATTTATTTCAGTTTAAAAGATCTTATGAAAAATTACATGACGAATCAAGCACATCAATAAAAACATTTTGATTTCTTGGTAAGAGTGATATTTTGTACTTTATTTTATTTTCTGGTAAGCTTACTTTCATTTATGTGAACTATTTCATGAACTTATTTTTCGCAATAACTTATAATTCTTTATGTTTTGATATGAACGATATCCGCTAATGCCAAAGATAAAGGCGGATTTATCAATGATATTGACATGGCAATGATTTGTAGGGAACAATAATATGATTCCAAAGAGTTTGCGATGCGTAGATTATATTGAATCAAAAATTTAATTCCTTATATAATTTTGATAAACGCCTTATTTTCCTCAAAAAAATTAATTTTAGCAGTTTGTATGCCATTCGCCAGAAGATATAATCATACATTCTTATACATTTTCGTAAAGAAAATGCATGAGCCTTAACTTTTGTTTGATTCCAGGTTACAGGATGATATATGCTAAAGTTAATGCTGTTCATTTTACAGTTTCAGATTTCGACGAAGAAAAAGTTATAAGTCCAACACTGAGAAATATGAGATAGAAGATTCAAGATTCAAGATTCAAGAATTTATGGTTACAAAATGCACATAGCTTCACAATTACCATATCATAGTAAATATGCGTTTAATACGAGGTATAAAAAACAATTATACGATGTCACTGGAGTCAAATAATATGCTTACCCTGAGTCAAATAAACAAATAAGTGTCCAAGGTTCGAGTGAATGTTTGGATACAGGGAGAGGTGATAATTGCTTCGGGAAGGGCATTCCACAGGAAACAGACACGTACCGAATAGAAATATCGGCGACAATTAGTACGGGAATGGGGAATTTGTAGTGCCGCTGAGTGGCTACGTGTAATTCCTGATTCACGGTATTTGAATAAATGTTTGAGTGGATGATCTGGAGTATGCAATATTTTGTAAGTAAGGATAACGTCACTTCGAAGTCTACGTTGAAGGGGAGTGGGGAGCTTTAGCTTTTTCAACCTTTCCTCGTATGTACGGTCTCGAAAACCACGCACGAGTTTAGTTGCACGATGATATATCCTGTCAAGCAAGAATATATCCTTTTTCATCCACGGAGTCCATGCTTGCGATGCATGTTCCATTGTGGGAATTAAGTAGGTCTTCATGATGCTTGGCAACGTTACAGGCGTAAAGGTTCTGAAGATCCGTCGAAGCATACCTAGAAGCTTTGAAGCACGCTTGTAAATGACCTCACAATGCACGCTGTTCTTTAGGCTGCCACATATCCAGACTCCAAGATCCTTCTCCGATTCGGTCCAGCTCAAAATCGTCTGCCCAAAGTGATATTCGTACTGAAAGGGCTTACCGATTTGCAGTAACTTGCATTTTTGAAAATTGAACGGCAGTTTATTTCTAACTGACCATTCGTGTAGTGCATCTAAATCACTTTGCAGTTTTACGCAGTCTGTAGTTGATTTTATTCGCATCCAAAGTTTAACATCATCCGCAAAAAGAACTACCTTGCATGAGAGCGTCTCAGGTAAATCATTGATGTAAACTAAGAAAAGCACTGGACCGAGAACGGAACCTTGCGGTACACCACTGGAGGTATTAATGGCTCGTGATTGTACCCCGTTAACTCGAACGGTTGCCTTGCGCCCATTGAGGTAGCTTTCGAACCATACGAGTAGCTGCCCGTCAATACCAATCTGTTTCAGCTAGCAACAGGAAGTGATCAACTCTGTCGAAAGCTTTCGACATATCCAGATAGCACGCGTGCACACTGTCTCCTGCGTCAACCGCTTGGGTCCAATCGTTTAATACCGTCAGCAAGTTTGTCAAGCATGAGCGAGCTTTACGAAACCCATGCTGGGCGACAGATAGTATATTTTGTGATTCCAAGTGATGAACTATATTTTCCGTCACTATGCGCTCCATCACTTTGGATATCACGGGGAGTAGGGTGACAGGACGGTAGTTCGCGGGATCTGAACGGATACCACCCTTATAAATCGGTGAAATTACCCCTGTCTTCCACTCTGTTGGAACCACTCCTTCGGTTAGGGAATGTTGGAACAATTGGCATAGTGGTTCACACAGCTGCTGGTCACAGGATTTTAGTAGTGCTGGTGTTATTCCATCGGCTCCAGGAGATTTCCTAGGGTTCAGTCGACACAAGTGTCTTCGTATAATCGCTGGATTAATCTCAATATCATTCAGTTTTTGAGATACAATCGATGTCAGTAAATTCTCATTCGCCCTAACCGTTATCGGGCTAAACACATTTGCATAAAATTGAGCGAGAGTATCAGCCGTTTCCTTTGCTGTGACTGTTAATCCATTCTCAGAAATAACAGGAAACACCCCTGGTTTCACACTGGACCGAGCATTGACAATCCGATAGAGAAGTTTAGGGTTTTCTTCCATTTTCAAAGACAGAGAGCGATGGTAATATTGCTTGTCCTCTTTGACGAGAGCATTCACTTTGTTACGAATTTTAGAAAATTGCTGCCAAGAGGCATCAGTTCTGGTTTTTCGGTGTTCAGTCCAAGCAAAGTTTCGTTTCCCGAGCCATTTTTTGTGCGACTGCGAAGCTTAAATCGGAAGTCACTTGCCCGTCGTTCATCAACAAATCGCGAATTATGATCTATGTTTGACTGAAGTATTTTCGTGAGCTCACTGCATTGTGTTTCGGTGTTGTGCTGATCAAGTTCTTGCCAATTTACTAGCCCAAGCGATCCACGTAGACCCGCGTAGTCGATCTTTCTGAATTGTTTGGCGGACGCACAAACTCGTCTAGCACTGCAAACAAACTCAAAGGCGAGCACCAGATGATCACTCCGACCGAGGGGCGCAATGTAGTCAAGACCCTCAACTGCTGCTTTCTCTGAAGTAAAGATTAGATCCAAAATTGGTGGCAACTCTGATCCTCTTCTATGAGTAAAGTCAAACACATGATTATGCAGCGGAATCATGTCGATCACCTCATGAAATTTGTGATCAAATGTGTGTAGAGGGTGATCGGATCTGGCAAAGAGATGAGGAAGATTGAAGTCCCCCATGAGTAGTAATTGCGAACTACGCTTCTCTCCGGCGTAATTTAGCGCTTGTAATAACCTGTCATTTTGAGTATCATTCGAGGCTGGAGGGCGATATATGATTCCAAGAATGCAATCGTCCTGTGACACATTCGTGAGACTGCACCAGAGGGTATCTTCGAAATCAAGGTTTGGATCGTGAATTTTCATGCACTGAAGCCGTTCGTGACAGTATAAAGCCACACCACCACCTTTTCTTGGGCGATCGTTCCGTATTAGCATCATGTTGGGGATTGAGAGTTCACTTTCAGTCATACAGGATTGAAACCAGGTTTCAGTAACAGCAACGAGGTCGGGCGTGTATCGTTTGCACAGCTCGGTCAGTTCAGTCAATTTGTTGAACAAACTTTGAGCATTGGTATAGATGCATTTAAGTGAGATTTTAGAATGTAACACCGAGTCAGTATTTGTATTTATTGGTCCGACGATGTCGACGTCGGACCGAGATCGTTTTTTGAAGCAATTGGAAGTAATTTCGCGGGCGAATTTGCACCAGTCTCGGATAATTGCGTAATCAAAGGCTCCAGGTGGACCTGAACAGCGGCTTTTGAGTTGCACAGTCTAACGTTTTCAGGTAACCTGTTTCTATTCACTTTTAGCTTGCTTCGAACATCATCCGCCATGCTACTTGAAAGAAACGTAACCTTAAGTGGATTTGCCCCTTTCCCGTGATAGTTCGGCGAACGAGGTATTCTGTATGTGTCGACAACTACAGAATTTTGGGAACCGATATTTCCGGCTATAAATGACCATTTTTTACGGTCGTGCTCTTTGTTTTCGAAGCCCGTTGTGGCGCTCGAATTTTCTGGAACGTCAAGCAAAATAATACTCCTTGGTGCTGTTTGATCCCGCCTATTCGGTGCTTTTGACCTTTCCCACCAAGGTACGTCAGTATATATACGGTTGGGAAGGTCACTCTGCGTTCGGAGCAAATACGAATTTAGTAGGACATTTTCCATGTCCTTTTCGTTGGCGAAAGTGATTTTTAAAAGACGTTGTTTATCTTGATTCGGGGATTCCGTATGACGAGTTATTCGACTTACCGACACGGGGTGAATACTATCTAGGCCGATTCGATTACAAACGACGAACCATTTTTCACGGTCATGCTTTTGCCTTTCTTGAAAGAGCGTCACCTCTGACTCAGGAATATTGGTGCATATTACACTTAAATTTTTTATGCGTTTTATCGAATTTTTCTGCTCCCTGTGATATGGAACCGTTTTGCTTTGAACTTCCTCTTTTGCCTGAGGTTTGGGGCTCAAACTAATGAACGTTCTAAAAAATATTTCTAAATATTTTGGTTGGATAATGATTAGAAGCTCATGAATAACTGAAAAGGTCCCTAAATAAGTTGCGCTTGTATGCCACTGTTGGATAAGGCTGGTATAACCAAGCTGTTCAATCACATGTGCCCAAACACATATGGGCAGGGTCTAAACTCATTATCATGGACGAAAATTCTTATTTGCGTGCATTTCGAGAAAACAAACAGGAGGAAACATATATATTACTTGACCGTCAATCCTTTTCTCGTGGCATCAAATGCTCTATTAGCAATGCTTTCTTTATAGCGTTAAAACTTCCACAAATGGCTGCTTGACACTTATTCAGTAAACGATAACATTTGGCACGCGAATAATCAACAGCGAAAAGAAAATTGATTATAAAATAGTAATTTGCATGCATTGCCGACGCACACACACGCCGCACGACTAGTTTTGTGTTGTTTGCATTATTTAGGTAGGGACAATAAGATCGAGATCCGCATGCGCTGGGATCAGTGAAAGAATGGTTGAAAAGTTACGCTTGTATGTCACTGTTGGATAAGGCTGGTACAACCAAGCTGTTTAATTCAATGTGTCCAAACATATGTAGAAATGTGTTAAACCGTTGGACATGAATAGATTTGATTAAAATATCCAAAACAGTTACAAAATATAAAAAAATTAATCATATAATTTATATTTTCTCGTGAAATAATTAGTCCATAAATATCTGGTAGCAAAAATATTGTGACAGAAATTCACGTGGATTCACAGGGTATAAATATCTAGACAACGGACGCAACGACTTATATCGTTTTTTGTATGAACACACAAAAATCACTTCGCGAATAAGAAAAGGTAGATTATTATATACTAATATGTATTTCAATTCAAAAATACAATTGGATGCATTCTCAATTATCAATGTGAATGTAACTTTCTATAAATCTCGACGTCGTGCAACACAATGATCGTAACTCCAATGCTCGATAAAGACAAAATATATTATTATCAGCTAGCTCACAACTGTTTAAATGAATGCAAAACCTGATATTGCTATAAAATATGACATTTTATTATGGGAAAATCAGGGAGTTTTATATGAAATAAACTGTTTGCCATTCATATATAAATTGAAATTGACGAAATTATTTATCATAATTCATTTATTTGTTCAAGGCACAATCCCTGTAACCACAGTCATCGTAACACCCGGTGAGATTAATTTAGAGTTATAACAATCTTGATAAAAATTTAGGATAATTTAATCCCATAATATTGGATATGGTTTGTACGACCAACCTGTGTTTGGGCACATGTGATTGAACAGATTGATACGACCAAATTGATCTAATTGTGGTATACAAACGCAACTTGTTTCAATTATTCCACTGTTGTAAGCGCATACGGATCCTGATCTTACTGTCATTAACAGATTAGTGCTAAAATCACGAAACCGGTCGAGTGGTGTGTCTGATGGAAATAAAGGCAAATGAGCATTTTTAGTCCCATAATATTATGGATTTGCTTTGATAATTTTGAGAAATTAATTTAATGCAGTCGTATTGAACATATTCATGTAATAATTTCAAGAAAATATCATATTTACCCCAATGAGGATTGGACTCTTGTTATTATTTTTCTAAATCTTAGATTGATGTCACATTTCTTGTAAAATGACGTATTTGCATCTCAAAGTGAATTAGTGCATGAATATTCAGCTGAATATATCAATTTCATTTAATTTTTTGCATAATTTTCAGGAAAGACTGTAAGAGTAGACGATTAATCAAACAACCTGGTGATAAATATATAAATATATTTATTTTTTGGGCTCTTGCAGAACAAGTCGTAAAACCTTCGGTTTCCGATGAGAAATTTGCCGTTGGAGTTTTTTCATGTTAGTTTCTTCTCATCTACAGTAATAGTGCTTCAAGTCTTTCATGTGTTAATCTTCCTTATCTTTAATTAAACTTCAGATTTTCATGCGTTGTTGGCTAACATTGGAAGGATTATTAATGGACAAGTTGCCCCTAAGAACTCAGGTGAGTTGTTCTTTATTAAACATTTTTTCTTATTAGTTTTAATGAGCTGGACCAACAACAACTGCAGCAGAAACTGCTGTTGCCTAAGCCACGTTTTATTCATCGGTATTCAACCCGATAGAACATGCAATAAGCAGCCCAAATCCAACACTTTCAAACACGCTTGCCCTAAGTGAAATAAATGTCACTGAGAAACGCGTCCTCCAAGGTTTATTTAATCTTGAAACTGGAAAGTCTCCTGGGGCCGACGAAATAATCCCGAAAATATTGAAGAAATTTGCGAGTTTGCTTTACAAACCACTCACTTATTTGTTCGAGCAAACACTGGCAAGCGGATTGATTCCTACAGATTAGAAACGGGGAATAATTTCTCCAATTTACAAAGGTGGAAATCGCTCCGATGTTTCCAATTACCGACCCGTTACTCTGTTACCATTGATTTCGAAATTACTTCAGCGACTCATTGTTGACGATCCAATGAAACATTTCTAGAATAATCAGTTGCTTTCGAGTAACCAGCATGGATTCAGACGAAATTATTCCTGTTTGTCTAATTAACTGGTAACGCTAGATGATTGGACAAAATCGGTAGATAAAGAACAAGCAATACACGCGTGCTAATTAGATATTTTAAAAGCATTCGATCGTGTTGACCATTCCCTACTACTGCGGAAGCTTGAAAGGCTTGAATCTCTGAAAAGTTGCTGAATTGGCTAAATGACTACCTAACAAATCGCACTAATCAGGTACGTGTTGATGGTGCGTTATCCAAACCAATTGCAGCAACTAGCGGAGTTCCCCAAGGCTCAGTCCTTGGCCCGATCCTCTTTCTGGTTTATGTCAATGAAATACCGGAAATTGTTCGATGTAACATTTCGTTATTTGCGGACGACATGAAGATTTGGCGCAGCATTCGTAGTCCAGAAGACTGTCTGCTATTACAAAAGGATCTTGATACGCTTTAGAGCTGGTCGTTGAAGAACAAACTACCGTTTCACTTCAACCAATGCAGGATCATGAATGTGAGAAATCGAGTAGAGTTCTCATATCACATAGGTTCGCATGTCCTTGAAAATTGCAGTGAAGAAAAAGATTTGGGTGTCTGTATATGCTCTAGTTTAAAAACATCACTTCAAAATAACAGTGTCTTTAAAAAAGCAACACGTGTTCTAAATCTACTCAAACGTGTATTTGGGAAATTTTCGCCCAAGAAATTCCCAAGGATCATGAATACATACTTGAGACCAGTCATGGAATACGGTGTGCAGTCATGGTCTCCGTGGCTCAACAGGGATGTGGAACTTATGCAACGAATCTATCACCGCTCAACGAAACTAGTTCTCAGCATCCGAAACAAACCATATAAAGAAAGGATAGCTCAAATGAATCTGTTCGAATTTCCCTATCGACGAATCAGAGGAGACCTTATCTTACTTTACAAAACATTCCATACCCCAAACCATCCCTTACAGGATTTATTCACGCGGAAGGATACGAGGAATTATCGGACCCATGAATATGTGCTGGTCGTACCCCATTCCCGCATGAACTGTAGAAGATATTTTTACTCTGTCCGTGTCTGTTTTACTTGGAACAGTTTACCTTCACCCGTTGCTCACGCCACTAGGTTGCATGACTTTAAAACGAAATTAAACGAATTTTTATTGCATCATTCGTTTTCAGAACACTTATATACTGTTTAATTAATGTTCTTATATTGTTTATACACTCAAATTTCAATTTTTTCATGCTATGGTTGTTGTTAAGCTTGTTGCTTTTTAGACCATTAAAAACCTTGAATTACCTTGAATAACCTTAAATACCCGCGTATAGGACGATACCATGGATAGGACGCAGTGGATATTTGACCCTATAAACGATGGAAAAACTGTGTACCTATATATAGGACGCATCCTAATTTTAGTCCTTAATTTCCATTAATTTTTATAGAAAAGGTGAAGTTAAGTCAACCACGATGAACTCCATACAATCACCATGATCGTCGTGTGTGCTGATTGCTGGCTCATTCATCTTGTCAGTCAGCAGATGTCTGTCTAACCTATGTAGACTATCGTGGAAAGTGTACTTCTCATTCTTGGGCGTCATGTCGAATGATTGGATGACATTTTCAAGGGAAAGTTTCTGCTCCAACGAGAGTCAAATACTACTCCATGATTGGTTGATATTACACTTTCATGATATTACACATCGGCAGTATAAATATTCTATTTATTACCAGTGTTTTTAAAGATGCAGTTCATTATTACCCTTCAACACGACGAAGACAAAACGACAGAGCTATACTTCAAACTTCAAAATGGGAGTGATCAAGTACGCGAAAGAACACGGGAACCGGGCAGCTGAGCGGCAATTTGGTCCGACTGAATGCGTGATCAGAAAATGTAGAAAAGCCGAAAGTACCATTGAAGAAATGCGAAAGGTTAAGATGGCGGACAGAGGCTAGAAGGCTCACTATCCTAACCTGGAAAAGGCGCTCATTAAATAGATTCAAGATACTCGTCGAGACTGTCTGGGGGTCAGCACCACTACCGTTCGTTTACAGGCACTAAGATTGGCGAAAGAGCAAAGCATTGCCGATTTTAAGGCGTCGATGAACTCGTGTAGGAGATTTTTTGGAAAAAATAACCTATCAATAAGACGAAGAACTAAAGTTTTGATATTATGCAAAATTTTTATGATAAAAGTATCCATGGATAAGACGCACCTGGGTTTGTAGGGCAACTTATGAAGAAAAAAAGTGCGTCCTATACGCGGGTATTTACCTTGAGCAATGCATAAGCTGGTTATAATTGCAGCATTTTTCTTGCCAGACCCGGAAAATTCTTAACGTTATTAGGCAACGAAACAAACATTCATTAAATTTTAAGAATTAAATTTCGAGAATATAGTGTCATCCATTATTGAATTGCATTCAGCTTAGTGATCATAGTGATTTTCATGATTTTGAACTAGATCATGTTGATTCGAAAACTTGTAATATTGCGTGGGCAAATACTAATGCTAAGTCTTTTGATTTGATTGATTTCATAATGAAATACTTTGTGGTTTGGAAGTTTGTTTTGGAAACAATATCTTTTTTATTATTTGGTCAAGAATTTTCGGTAATATTAGTACAAACAGAGATAATTCTGCTCTCCTCCATGCACGACTATAAAGATAGCCAATTAGACACCGCATAATTTGATTAAGCCTAACGGTATCCTTATGTGTTTAATATGTCATCATTCTTTGAGTGCTAAATTATTTACCACAACCTCCTTCAATTTTTTTCGTATTTGTATTTACAGAAAAAATTGGGAGTATACAATTGTAATTGCAGTTATCTTGCCATTTTCATTATCTTCACTTTTGCAATGAACTATATTTTTGATTTTTTATCTAGTATCGATTTATATTTTTTGTTTTTTATCTTGATTTTTCTGTAAAGTTCACCTTGATTGAACATTACTAACCCGAAAGCAATTCGAGCTCTAATCTTTGAAGATCAAATTGACTTTAAAACTATTATTATATATTCATTATTGCTGTTGGTTAAAATGCGCAGAATCTTTGCCTTCAATGAACTTTTGACGTAATTTAATTTGAAATGTATCACTCACAGTTATACCAATGCTATGAAAAATCTATTTTTTCTCAAAATGGGTAATAGACGAAAACATTCCTGATTTTTTATTTCTCGAATAAGGGACGAGATAATGTCTTCGCGGAGATTAGAACTATTTGCACATCATGTCGACCCTTTGCAGTGGGACTGCATTATCGGAAGAAATGACTCTGACCAGTTTGTAGCATTAACGGAAGTGATGTTTGATGATCATAACTCGAATTAACTTGGTCGAGTCTTAGCTCAGTCGTGCTATAGACTGAAAAAAATGGTGAAGCGTGCATGGATTTGTTAGGTTATGATGGTTTAAAAAGCTCGTAGCTGTACAACACCACAGGATATTTGTATAAGGACAATAAATATATATACAATACAAATTGAGCCATTAGGAAGATCGACAGTTTTGTAGTTACAAAAGAAATATCATGTATTGTCGCAGTATGATGAAACAGAATATTCGTTTGGATAAAGATCATGTTATATAAACGGGATGTAGGGTGGAATTACTACGCATAATTATATCCAATTTGTTCCTGAAAATCCTTTCACTAGTTGATTGTACAACATCTGATGGTAAGGAGTTCCATAAGAAACAAACGCGCACCGAATAGAAGAATCGACGGCAGTTCCGGTGGGAATGTGGAATATCAAACACCAGTGGGTGAGTACCTGTGACAGGAATGACCGGAGACGAAATATATGCCTCATAGTTCATTATTTTTTTAATTTAGGATCAGATCAAATCGAGCCCGTCTGCGAAGCAGTGTATCCAAATTAAAATGCACAAGTCGATTCTCATAGGTTGCAGAGACAGCCAAACATTTTAGTTGCTCTGCGATAAATCCTCTCGAGCAGCTTGATGTCCTTATGTAGCCATGGTGCCCAAGCTTGCATTGAGTAATCGATTACCGGGTTAATATACGTATTCATGAGCATGGGGAATGATTCACTGGATAAATGTCTGAAAATACGCCGAAGCATACTTAGCATGCGGCCAGATCTGTTGCACACTGCTTCGCATTGCATGCTATTCTCAAGACTTCAACTAATCCATACGCCGAGCTCCTTTGCTTTGGTTGTCCATTTTAGTTGTTTTGATCCAAGGTTGTATGAGAATGGAAAATCTTTGCCTATTTGCAACATTTTACACTTTCAGAAGTTAAATGGAAGATTGTTTTGCTCCGACCAGCTGTTCAATATATCCAAATCACTTTGTAAGCGCAAATAGTCCAGGCCTAACGTGATTTGCTTCCAAAGCTTAACATCATTTGCAAAGAGAGCCATTTTGATGTAGACCAAAAAGAGAACCGGATGAATTACCGAACCTTATGGGACACCGCTAGTGGCTTCGATTTGCTCAGATATCACACCACCGATACGTACAGTTGCCTTGCGATCAAGAAGGTAACTTCTCAGCCAGGTAAGAAGTCACCCATTATTACCAACATCGTGCAGCTTGCTCAGGAGTATAGATATGTCAAAGTAACACGCTTGCACGCAGCCACCATCATTCATTGCCTACGTCCAGTCGTCCATTGTCTTCAGTAGATTAGTCAAGCAAGAAAGCGACTCCCGAAATCCATGTTGCTCTTTGGACAACAGGTTTTAAACTACAAGATGACTCACATTACTTTCACACGATTCGCCCCATAACTTTTGAGATTACTGTAAGGAATGTAGCAGGGCGGTAATTTGCTGGGTCAGAACGAGTTCCACCTTTGTGGATGGGTGTTATGATTTCTCTCTTCGAGTCAGTCGGTAAAACACCTTCCCTCAAAGTGTGATTAAATAAATCAAAAGTGGTTCGCACAATTGAATGCTGCATAACATTAGGATTTCAGGTGTGATTCCGTCATCTTCCGAGGACTTGTTGATATTCAACCTGCGTATGTAGTGCTGCACTATTTCAGAATTAATACATATATCGCATATAGTCTACGGCACAATTGTCGCTGACAATTCCTGATTGTAATGTATCCTTGGGGGTGAAAACTCGTGAAAAAAACTAGCGAGAGCGTTAACGGTTTCCAGCATAGAATCAGTTAGTCCGTTATCTGTCATGATCTAAAAAACACCGGGATCCAGCTTTGTAGTGTTGTTAACAGTTCGATAAAACAGTTTGGGACTTCGCTGCATTCTTACTGCCAGCTGAAGCTGGTGATATTGTTTGTCCTCCGGATGAGATTTGTGACTTGATTCCGCAATTCACGAAAGTTTGCCCAGGTCGAATCAATTCGGGCGTCCTGTGTAAATAGTCCATGCCAAATTTTGCGTTTTCAACCATTTTCTAATCCGACTGCAAATTCTAAAGTGTGGTTCGTTGCCATTATGTTTCGGGACATATTTAAAATTGAAATTTATCATGTTGATTATGTAATCTGTCAGGATTACGCAATGCAAGTCCGGATCTCTGAAATTTAAATTATGTTCATGGAAATCTACCGTTGTTTCCATCAAACCAATGTAATCCACTTTTCTATTCAGTTTTCTTTACTTGACAATTCTACTGGCATTGCACACGTATTGAAATAGCAGAACGAGGTGGATTCTTCGAGCCAGCGGAGGTTGAAACTGAACATCTTCAATGGCCGTGTCTTCAGAGGTTAAGACTAGGTCTAAAACCAATGTCTGTTGCAAATTTCGTTGTCGTGTATAATCGAAAAGATTCAAGGTAATTCAAGGTTTTTAATAATCTGAAAAGCAACCAGCTTAACAACAACCATAGCATGGTAAAAATTGAAATTTAAGTGTATAAACAATATAAGAACATAGATTAAACAGTATATAAGTGTTCTGGAAACGAATAATGCAATAAAAATTCGTCTTATTTCGTTATAAAGTCATGCAAGCTAGTGGCGTGAGCAACGGGTGAAGGTAAACTGTTCCAAGTAAAAATACCATCTACAGTTCGTGCGGGAATGGGGTACGACCAGCACATATTTATGGGTCCGATAATTCCTCATATCCCTTCGCGTGAATAAATCCTTTAAAGGATGTTTCGGGGTATGGAATGTTTTGTAAAGTAAGATAAGGTCTCCTCTGATTCGTCGATAGCGAAATTCGAACAGATTCATTTGAGCTATCCTTTCTTTATATGGTTTGTTTCGGATGCTGGGAACTAGTTTCGTTGAGCGGTGATAGATTCGTTGCATAAGTTCCACATCCCTCTTGAGCCACGGAGACCATGACTGCACACCGTATTCCATGACTGGTCTCAAGTATGTATTCATGATCCTTGGGAATATCTTGGGCGAAAATTTCCCAAATACACGTTTGAGTAGATTTAGAACACGTGTTGCTTTTTTGAAGGCACAGTTAGTTTGAAGTGATGTTGTTAAACTGGAGCATATCCAGACACCCAAATCTTTTTCTTCACTGCAATTTTCAAGGGCATGCGAACCTATGTGATATGTGAACTCTACTCGATTCCCCACATTCATGATTCTGCATTTGTTGAAGTTAAACGGCAGTTTGTTCTTCAACGACCAGCTGTGAAGCGTATCAAGATCGTTTTTTAATAGCAGACAGTCTTCTGGACTACGAATACTGTGCCAAATCTTTATGTCGTCCGCAAATAACGAAATGTTACATCGAACAATTTCCGGTATTTCATTGATATAAACCAGAAAGAGGATCGTACCAAGGACTGAGCCTAGGGGAACTCCGCTAGTTGCTGCAATTGGTTTGGATACTGCACCATCAAAACGTACCTGGTTAGTGCGATTTGTTAGGTATTCATTTAGCCAATTCAGCAACTTTCCAGTGATACCAAGCCTTTCAAGCTTCTGCAGCAGTAGGGAATGGTCAACACGATCGAATGCTTTTGAAATATCCAAGTAACACGCGTGTATTGCTTGTCCTTTATCTACCGATTTTGTCCAATCATCTAGCGTTACCAGTAAATTAGACAAACAGGAATAATTTCGTCTGAATCCATGCTGGTTCCTCGAAAGCAACTGATTCTTCTCGAAATGTTTCATTAGATCGTCAACAATGAGTCGCTCAAGTAATTTTGAAATCACTGGTAACAGAGTAACGGGTCGGTAATTGGAAACATCGGAGCGATTTCCACCTTTGTGAATTTGATTATACAAGGGGATTTAATTGAACACTTCGCAAAATTTGTAGTTCAGTGATTGGGGTGGATGATCTACTCGGTTATATAGTTGAGGCAGATTGAAGTTTCTCATAATCAGCAATTGCGAATTGCGCTGTATTTCGGCGTACTGCATTG
Organism: Atriophallophorus winterbourni; assembly: GCA_013407085.1. Classification (NCBI taxonomy): domain Eukaryota; kingdom Metazoa; phylum Platyhelminthes; class Trematoda; order Plagiorchiida; family Microphallidae; genus Atriophallophorus; species Atriophallophorus winterbourni. Next base: position 38,355 of record JACCGJ010022136.1, read on the forward strand.
ATTTCATTGATGATGGTGAATGGTAAACTACACCATTGATGCAACTGTCGCATGATTCGAGCTTCAAGTTGCACCATATACGGTCTTCCAGATCGTGTTAAGTGTCTGTAACTACCGTACTGTAGAAATGTTCGAGGTGGTAAACAGCTACTCCCCCACCTGTTCTTATGCGATCTCTCCGAAACAGGGTCATGTTTGGAATAGAGAGCTCACGATCGCTTACGTAAGGTTGCAACCATGTCTCAGTTATTACTATGACGTCAAGTGAGTGCTGATTATAGAAATCTTTAAGTTCAGCTAGTTTTTTACAAGGCTTTGTGCGTTAGTATATAACCGGTTTTCCTATAAAGTGATGGAGCTTAAAGCACGTCTATTTGTCCGACCCTCCGATATTGGTCGTTTTTGTGATTGCCACAATGTTTCTAATCGGAGTCTCGTCTAATTGTAGAATCCATGGTTCATTGGGAGTTTCAGCGTAGAAAGTCTGTTGTCACTCATTCTCACATCCTTCGGGATATTCCTATGATTGCTTTCCAGTTGGCCCTTATTGATTCCATCAAACCTTTCGTTAAACATGTTATTTTAGGAGGTTTTGTCCCGTCACCTTTATAGTTATTCTAAAAGTGTCCACCACGAGTGACACGTGAGCTCTGATGCTGTTGGCAACTTAGAGCCACTGTTTTTTAATCTTTGTGCTGTATTTCACTTCCCGAAGTGTGTTCGGGAACCCCACGAAAAACAACACTGCATTGGTCAGATTTTTTTCCATTGCTTAACTTACCTTTTCTCTCCCATCACAAAATATCACCATTCAGTCTGTGAACATGTACGGAGCAAGTAAGAGTTTAGAAGAACGTCTTCCATCTCTTTTCGGCTTTTAAGAGTTATTCTCAGTAAACGCGGTTCGTCATGATGAAGAGAATTGGGGTGCCGACTTAGGTGGGTTTTTTAATAAGGCAGTATCGAGCTCATATCCATCATTGAACGCATACTAAAAATTATTGAATCCAATAGATCTCTTCAAGCAAAATCGAATGGTGTAAGAATGATCCAGATAGAATCAGCGAGTAACGAGTAATGTTTAAAAGTATCAGAGCACAAAACTATGCTTCCGTCCGTTAACTGAGCATACAAATTTTTAGTGATTACAGATTTATTGCACTTATAACGTACCGTCTGCGACAAAGCAGAGTATCGCTTTAAATTAAAATCAGCAAAATATTATTATATAACAAGTAGAGTATATCGTTTTCTCGCTGACACTTGAAATAATGGACTTTGTGGTAGCTTTTTGGTAGACACAATATTATTGTGAATATAGAATCGCTCCATATCCTCTTATGAGTAAAGTCACATACCTTTGTGGCACAATCTTTAATTGGACGAAGCATTGTAAACACCCATCAATAAGCTTTCGATCTCTGATAAATTTTAACGAATTAGGCAACATTGTACCGCAGCCGAAGCCCACACCTTTACTGCATACTCCATCATTTAACGAAGGAAATTGTTCATTATCATCGTTAACGTCACCAGCGAGAATCTTTTACATATTCTCCGAATAATACTCCACAATCCACTGGCCTGTCGATCGTAATTCTTGTCTTAAAATTTCCACCATTCCATAATCCAACATCTTTCCCCACAAAACTTTATTCCATCATTTCAGTTCTCAATCAATATGTCCGAAAATGTATTCGCCAAATACAAAATCTGGCTCTCAATTGTGCTAAATCATAAATCATATCTTGCATAGCCGCACAATCTGACAATGTACACAATTGTTTACGACGATTATTTCAATCTGCATCACAACTGATCTGTACACAAATTACAGTATATCATTTTTGTGGAATATAAGTCGAAGCAAATGATTTTTGATTGGATAATAATGAAGCAGACTACTGCATACTTAGTCGAATACAAGTACTGAACGATCACTGAAACCCAGCGGAGCCTGAAAAGCGGTTACTTCGATATATGATTCTTGTGATCTTAAAACCGAATAGAAGATTGAAGAACGTTCATTGTTTCTTATTCAAGTGCATTCATGTACATATCATGTAGGTAAATGCGAAAATCAGAATTCATTAACGGAATGCCGGTCAACATAACATCTTAACATCAACGTCACTAACGTTTTCTTGATAATATCAATCATCTAAGAAGCTGTATAAATTAGAAAAAGTTTTAATTTCATGGACAATGAAAATCTAGGACTCCATCATTGGGTTGTCCATAATCAAAATTTGTAAGAGACGCATGAAAGCTCTTGATATCGCGTTAACGGTATAAGCAGAACTTCTTCTTGCCGTTATTTTGAACAAAATACTGTGAAGTGTCATCCGCATGTGAATTTAATGCATTTGAAGCTTTGGACTATCACATGTGAATTACGTCAACAGTTAACAATCGGACACGGATACTAGATCATAAGATATACAAAGTTTTACTTGATTGGCACTGTTACATAGGGTTCGCACAACGAACCACGATTTTCAAACACAGAATCACAAAGTGATTCTTAGTTGAGCACTCATGGTGCCTCTGGATGACCAAAGTAATGTGTTGCTCACACACCCCGCACTTACACACCACTACCGGTTTCTGGCTGTTTGCTGTCATCAGGTGGAACCAGCAAGATTAGGTTTAGTTAGCCATGAAACAGTGGATAAGTGGCATGTCAAGATAGAGAAAAAGTAATTTCAAATAGTAAATGTTTTGTAGAAATATCGACCGGCAAGAATGTAAAACGGAAGCACTAATGGTACTCATTCAACATAAACAATCGTAACGTTTGTTCGTTTGTTTCATGCGGCGCAGGCACATTTTCTGTAAGCAACTTTTCTGGAGAACCCAAAAATAGACTGTGTAAACGTACCGGCGACAGATTAACCGGGAGTGTGGTAATTACAGTTGACAGGTTGTGACTTATGTATCTGATTGGATGGGACGCCGTATGTCAGGATTGGTTTAGCTCTCATTCACCTTCGCCCCAGAATCCTAATTCGAAATCTAGTCAGTCGCTGCTGTCATCCGGTAATCATTTTATTTGGCTTATGACAAATCCTTTCGAGAACCAAGACGTCTTTTTCCATCCATGGTATCCAACCTTCGGCTGCATAGTCTAAAATTTAATGTATATATGAAATGAGTTCCTTTGAAAAAGACTTCTTTGGGACACGTAGAAAAGTTAGTCGGAGAAAGCTTAGTACGCAACATGCACGCTTATAAACGGTCTCACAAATAAATATATATATATATATATATATATATATATATATATTATATATCATTCAGATTATCTTAAAGGAGGAGGAACGTGAGTTCCTGGATTAATAGGTTCGAGATGGACACACGTCCGCGTAGTGTTGGACACGAATTCGAAGAACAACACAAGGGGCCATACGCCCCTGATGACTATGATGCTACACTGAATCAACTGCTGTTGCTTCAGAAGTCAGAATCCAATGTAGGAATGAAGATTGGACTACGCGACTCTGTCGAGTAAAATAATTCACGTGGTTAATTGAGAAAATGAGATTAATCATCTCGCAGGATTTATACTCAAGTGATTTCTGTGAGTTCAATCTTTTGGAGTAAAGTTTTGGAAGGTTGAAGTCACCTATTTTGAATATTGATGTTCCGCTCAGATTACCAGCGTTACGCATTATTTTGATAAACATTCTGTTATGGGTATCAGATGTGGTATGTGAGCGGCAAATTACACCAAGGATGCATTTCTCACCCGATTCCAGATTTTTTATTTCATTTTTTATTTTTATTTTATTTTTTGCAGAGGCCTTAAATCAGCCATACATTATATCAATTTTTTTAAACGTTATTCTTCTTTACTCGTTAACTGTTAACGCTATCTGTAGGCCAAGTGCATCACATTTTTCACATCAAATGAAGCCAATTTTTTACGTTTTAATACGCAGCTACTACACCGCTTGTCCTTGAGCGGTCTTGCCGGAGCAGCATGATCGTTGGAATTGCCAGCATGGAACCACATTTTGGTGACAACAGTGAACTGATTGCTCAGATGAGGTAATTCAGCTATTTTGTTTCGCAAACACTGCTTATTAGTTATAAACAGTTAAGAGTGGTTTTGGTACGTAGCGATGTTTTATGGATGGTGTCTATTGGTCAGAACACATAAGAGAATATGTTATATGTGGTTTTCGGAGCAGTTTTCTGAAATTGAATCATTAGTATATTGGAAGTGAAATACTTCACCATGTCTTTCTAAGGCTGCCTTTAATATGCTTATTATGACGTCACAGGGGATATTTCTCATATTAAGTCATTAAGTATTTTGATGAAATCTGTCATAGAACTTAAGTAATGTGTTGCACACATCCCCCGAAATTACACTCCACTACCAGTTTCTGGCTGTTTGCCGTCATCAGGTGGAGACAGTAAGATTAGGTTCAGTGAGCCTTGAAACAGTGGATAAATGGTAAACAAGATTATACTTTAATGCCACTGTTGCATAGGGTTCGTACAGAATCAAAAACAGAATCACAAAGTGATTCTTGGTTGAGCACTCAAGGCGCTTGTGGATAACCAAAGTAATGTGTTGCACACATAAAACTTGTTAGGAAAGTTAGTTTCAAAGAAGGGGTCCATCGCCTTCATAAATTGGTGAACGTGGAACCTCAAATATATTCACAACAATTCCCACGCGCTCCTATTGTTTCTGTGATTTAAAAGCGCTGTTTCTAGTCGCGTTGATGTTTAACAGCCTTCATCGATTTGGCAGTCGTTGGGAGGGCTAGGAAGATTACACTGCGCTCATTGATCTTTTAAGAAAATCGAGACGTCCTTTTCTTTCTCACCAGTTTAAGATGTCGGAGTAGATTCAATTTTTGCATTCAAATAACTCACGTAGCAACCAAGAAGTTAAAAGAATTGTTTCCATATCCTTCTCACTTTTTAGTGTTATTTTCAGTAACTGCTGGAAGTCTGATGTTTTTCGAACGATTCATCGAACAGAGGTTGTGTCATTGTTATAGGCCGTGTCGGTGTTTATTCGCAATAAGTGTCTTTCTGGATTGTTGTATCTTGGTTCAGATTACACTGAGATTTGTGCGGTCTTTTGCACTGTGAGCTTTGGATTTTAATCTGATGATTTCAACGGAAAATTCAGATGAGCGGACGACTTGTGCTTGTAACATTTTCATGTTATATGAGTTCAAGTCCGATATGCTGTTGACAGTCTCTTTTGTAAAGTTGTAAACTTGATGTGGAGAGCGCTCTGCTAGACTTTCCGGTTGATTTATAAAAGCTGAGCGTTCAGCTGCACTGATCAAAGGAGATGTATATTTTATCTGGTTAGCTTAACGGACTATGTTTTCCGATATTTCGTTAGGTGTGCCGCCAAACTTAGAATTCTTAGCTGTAGCTTGAGATTCTAATGATGTCTTCAAATTTTCTAAGCTTGGCTCTAAGCTCAACATGTGATAACCTAGGTTGCGTTTCTGGACACTTGTGGAAGCAGCCAAATCCACATTTGGTGAAGTCCGACAACGTTTACAGTTATAGAATAACCCCGGAATATTTTCATAATTTGGAATGGATGTCGCTCCCGGGGTCAATGATTTGTCAATTTTTGCGTGACACATGTGTGACCTATTTTGTCACGTAACAGATTTGACATTTAAGCTCCCTATTTTCTCACATAACGGCACATATTTATCGAACAGCCGATAATTCATTAGAACAAACCACGGTTTTCCAATAAATCATCATTGAGTGATTCTTGGTCAAGCGCTCAAGAAGCTCAAAATGACCAATATAATGTTGTGCTCACGTTACAAGCGTCTACAAACTACAACCGGTTTCTGGCTGTTCGAATTCATCAGGCGGTGGCGCTTTACCAATGTTTCAAAACACATTGAAACTAAGCTTACTGTCTATACCTGTTGACGACAACAGCTAGAAACCGTTTGTATTGTGTAACTACTTGTATGTCAGCCCAGAAATACATCAAATCATCTCATTTCATCAAAGAAAACCAAACGTTCAACCAAACACAATAAAAATACGCCAGATGCTGAAATCTCTCCAGACTTCAGAAATGAAATTGTGCCGTTTTTCCCCATTTTCTGCTATTATGGAAGGTATATTCTCCAAATGGAATGCTCAGTTATATAGGTGCAGCACATTAAATTGCTAACTCCGCAGGACGTCCCAAGCCCGTCTGCGAAAGGAGGAGGGTGGTAGTAGGGCTAGACAACCTCTCCCGTACATACCGTACATTGCTACGGAAACGATGACAACAGATCCGTGGTTCGGTCATGTCTGAAGGATGGATCCCAGTTCGCATACGGAGGTATCCATGCACTGGCATCCGCAAGGTAAACGAAAAAGGGGACGGCCCAAGGAAACTTGGCGCAGAACGTTGGAACGCGAACTACATGCACAAGGATTCACGGTGCAGACGGCAACGGAAGCAGCGACAGACCGGAACCACTGGCGTGAAGTTGTCTTCGCCTCATGTGCCACCCTGCACGGAGAGGACTG